>JAHHUM010001742.1:0-137741 GCA_036173005.1 Crenichthys baileyi
CGTTAAAACCCAAAACACAACCCTGTCCCCCTGGCAACGGTGAAACACCCTGATATTATCCCTGTGTGAGTGGGCTTACTCCCAATTCTGCCCAAGAACACTTCCATAAAAAAGGAATGGATTAAAAAGTCCTTAAAGAGCGACTACTTCACCAATCCAGTGAGAGTTTACCAATGATCTGAGCGTTTTGAAGAATAATGGAATACTGTGTAACATAATAAAGACTGAAAAACCATATAAGATTTTGATCTGTTGTAACAAAATACCCCAGATCTGAACGCCATTGAGAACATATGGTCAGTTCTTAGTCAGGTTTTGGTCCCGCATGATAGAAGGAATTACAAAAGTAACCAAAAATAACACAAATCACCAAGAACTGCCAGACTTTGAGATTCATAGTTGAATCCTAATAAGTTCCTGATTTCATAACTGATTCAGATTTTATTCTTAGTCGGTTCTTGCAATTCTTGAGCCATCTGGAAGTCGTGGAAAAGGTTTTGAGCTGTTCAAAGTTTTGGTGAATTCTTGAATTCAAAAAATCTCAGTTAATCCTTAACAAATTCAAAGGCCATTCTTAGGTATCGAAAGCTATTCCTATTTGATTCTTAACTCGGTGTGGAATTCATCAAGGATCGTCTTGACCACTCAGAGCCATTGATCCTTGACAATACTCAAGCGAATTAATCCGAAGTTCAAGATTTATCTTTATCTATCGTACCTGTGTCGTAACTGTATCTTACGGTGTCACAAATTTCAAGAATCCTCACGAATCCTACAATTTCGCAGTTCTTGGCGATTTGTATTATTCGTGGTCTGTGTGAAATAGTAGCATTACAGAGTCAAATGTTATGATGTAGTGGCAAGTTTTGTAAAAAAATGTTGCTAAATAGTTTAAATATATGACGGAGTATTAGGGCAAGGCTACGAAAATTACGAAAATTAAGCGGTAATATGAGAATAAAGTCGGAACATTTCGAGAATTAAGTCTGAATTTTTATGAGAACTCTTACAAAAAGCGCAGTCTTCCATACATTAAAATGAGGAATATTGAGCATCTTGTGAAGTTATACTTATCTTCGTAAGAATAGTCCTAATATTACGAGAATTAAGTTATAATATTATGAAAAAGTCGTAACATTACGAGAAAAAAGTAATGACAGCTCATCTTCCACAAAACAAGCAATTTCTTCCAAGTCTGCGTGGTTCTTTATTCGAAACAGATACAGTCATTTGCACAATCCTTTCAAAGTCCTGATACTGGTCATAATTTGATGCTGATGTGTTCAAAGATTAAGAATTTTCTTTGTGAAACCGATACCAAAGTATAACTTCACAAGATGTTCAACATTCCTCATTTTAACGCATGGAAGACTGCGCTTTTTGTAAGAGTTCTCATAAAAATTCAGACATTATTCTTGTAAAATTTTATTTTCGTAATATAACCACTTTACTCTCGTAATTTCCCAAAAAAAACTCTCTTAGCCTGGCCCTAATACTCCTTTGTATAAATAGTTGTCAGTGTTTATAACTCTGGCCTAAAGTTACAGGTTTTTGATGTTTTATACACAGGGGTTGTTATTACGGCATTGAATAGCAGGGTTTCCTTGATTTCTAACCAGTATCTTCACCACACTGATCTATCATAGACATGGTCACACATAGTCAATGTAAACTTTAATGGGAAAAACCGGATCTAATGTGATGAAGAAAACAGCAGAACTTTAAATTGCTAGATGAATCATGTTTACCCAGCATGCCGAGCGACTGGAGGCTCTTGTGGTGCTGCAGGAGAGCTCTCAGGTCATCAGGATTAGAGAGTACTTGCATACAGTCCTTCAGTATAGAGGGCCCAGAGGTCAGCCATAACGTAGCCTGTTTAATAGAGAAGTAAACTTTCCATTTACAACGAGATAGCCTGAATTCTAACACCATCATATAGCCAGGTCTGATGGCAATTTAAGACTCAACAGGGTTGTTGAGTCACTGATTGCAAAGTGCAGTCTGAAATAGCAGCTGGTGTGATGTCAGCCCTTACCTGACCCAGGTCTGGTACCGGCAGGAGTCTTTCCAGTTTGGAAAGGAATTCCCACACAAGAAGCTGCATGTCTACATCATAGCTGAGATCATATTCTGCTGGAAAAACCTCCTGGGAAGGAAACAAATGAACAGATTCAGTTGAGTATTTCTTTTAATATCCAATAAGGTTTTTTCCATATAAAGAACTAGCTCAAAGCTTCTGTATTTAACCACATCTCTTCCAAATTGCAATATTGACTAGTTTTTCTCCTGGACACAGGCAATGACAAAACTACCGCTAGCATGAAGTTTGTGTACTCTCCTTATTTTTCTTGTCTTAGAAATGACTCTTAGCCCAGTGAATCTGTGTCTCTCTCCTGGAAGGAGTTAATGACCGAGTTACTGCTGCCATTAACTGTGTGTTCTCTCTGTCCCATAGAAAGTACCCCTAACACGCTCAATGTGTTTAGCTGTGTCTCTTTCCTTGACAAATCTATTGGCAGAGCTATTGTGGCCATTAGCTTTGTGTCCTCTTTTTTTTTTGCTGTCCATAGAACGTACTCTTGGCCTAGTGATTTTGGTTTAGCTATGTCTCTTTCCTGGATGGAGTCATTGATGTACAAGAAGCTGCCATTAACTGTGGAGTACTCTGGATTGGCCATGTCTCTTTCTGGATGGAGCCATTAATAGAGGTTTGGCTGGCAATTAATTTGTGGACTCTCTTTTTGTTTCTCTGTAGAAAGTACTACTCCTTACTTTTTGCCCACATACCCCTCTGTGAGTTTTTAGTTTTTTAGCAGTGGTTGGTATCACGCTGCTATCAGCCTGAGACACTCTAAAATGAGCCTGCAGGTGAAATTATGAAGTATTCCTCGCCTGGTAAAAGTGTTCCCGCTCGGCTGGATCTTTCAATAGTGTTTGGATAAGTTCTACAAATATAGCCTCCTCTGCATCAACCTCAGCATCCCCACTCTGCAAAACAAAAGGATTGTCATTAGGAGAACAATCCCTGGATGAGTATTAAACGTACTGTGAGATGTAAATCTCACAGTAACGTGTCCACTTCAAATCTCTCCAATCACTTACTCCCGAGTATCCTGGTGGTCGAATTCATTCAAGATGAGGTTGCACATGCAATGTGTTGGCTGTTTCCGCACTTCTGCACAACTCAAGTATAACCTGAAAACCACAGAAAGAAGCAAGTCCGTTAATAAATCTATCAAATATGGCTTTGATTCTTTTTCTTTCTCCCTCTATTTTGCCAGCCACTGACTCACTTTGGCTCTTAGTCGAAGCAGCAATTTGCCTCGTTGCTTTGCACTAAGCAGGTTTGGCAATGTGTCCGTCACCAACTTCACAAAGTCACCAAGCATTTCGTAATCGAGAACATCTCTGCGCTGAGCCACCTGCCACATCGCCGCAGAGAGCAGCTTGAGAGGAGGGATCAACAGCCTCAGAGATGACAGCGGCAGGAAAACATCTGTTTATCCGAAAGACAAAAAAACAAAACAAAAAAAACACAGTTGTGATGAATTAACACGTAAGGTCAAGGTACAAGATGTGGAAAGACACCTTCTTGACCAAAGAGTGTGGTTTCTCTTTTACAATGAAGACTAAAGTCCAAACTTTTATCTTTTTTATAAGCCAGCAGCCCAGCTCCCTTACTTTGAGAATGTTGTTATAAAAATAATACGGTAGCAGAAAGAATAGTTCTAGTCATTTCAGAATCTAACCCAGAACTGATTTAAATGACAAAACCGATTAGATACTAAATTATAATATATCCTCCCAGGTCCACATGTTTAATTGCTTGTAAACACAAATGGCTGATCAACCAATCACATGAAGCAACTTCATGCCCCTAAGGCTTCTAGCTTGGGGAATATTTCAGAAACTGCTGCTCTGCTGGGATTTCCAGCCACAACCATCACTCTGGTGAATGACCAGACTAGTTTGAGATGATGGAAAAGCAACAAAAGCTCAGATAACGACTTGTTAAAACCAAGGTATGCAGAATGCCATCTCTGAACACACAACACTTCAAACCCTGAATCAGATGGGCTACAGCCGCAGAAAACACACCTGGTACCCCTCTTTTCAGCTAAGAACAGAAAACAGGCTACATTTCAAACAGGACAATAACACAGTGGAAAAACGTGGCTTGGTCCAACGAGCTTTGATTTCATAAGGGTTCTCCATTTCATTTTCCATGCTGGTCCAGAGGTGAAAAAAATCAATCAATCAATCAATCAATCAATCAGACTGTGTGGGATCCTGACTTAATTTTCCGCTTCAGTTTCATCTTTTGTTTAAAAGCCAGTGTGGGTTCTGCTGTGGGATTTTGTTATACCACTGTAGAACCAGGTTAAAACCAGACAATTTTACGACATCATGACGCATTAAACTCCCTGAATACAAAGATGACGACTTTTCTTCTTACTGTAGATATTTATGTCCCACACACAACTTACCCTGGAACATTGTGCAATTGTCTTGTTTTTGAATCAGCCAATCGCTGACAGCTAGCTGTCGCTACAAGCTAATTATCACCCCAGGAACGCATCCAAGAAGAGGAAATACTTTACTGAACCATGTTTTCTATCTGGCAAGAACTTTTCATATTGGAGACAGTATATTTGCTCCCTTTTGAAAAGTCGTTGACAAACTCCCGTAGCATCCCATGTAGCAACAGCTTTCCCTGATCCGGAAACGTCAAGTCGTCTCACTTCAAAATAAAAGCCAATTCTACAGATTTAAATCGCGCCTGTTTGTTGAAGCATAGACCTCTTATCGGTGTTTGGGTAAATGTAGTTCTTAAAAATGTAGTGTTTGAAAAAAATGCTAAATGTTTCAGTTTTAGAGTCCTTTAGAAGAGATGATGGAGAAAGCCCCAGTGGAGACCCTTCCCCACCTGTAGCTGCACACTGCTGGTCAGCTGGAAGCAAGCTAGAGAAACGTTTATTAGTAAAGGAGCACAAACCATAACTCATTTTCAGGTAACGCCAGTTTGCTAAATTCAAATGACATGCCTGTTAAGCTAAAGACTTTACAGACTGGCTACCAGAGCAGACAACCTGACTAATTACCCAGCTAATACAAGCTCCTTAATATTACTACTGATACTTGTTACAGTCAAGAAAATATTATAGCATAAAAGAGGTGGAAAACCACTACATTTTCTAGGTATTTATTTAAAATAGCAGTGAATAAGTGTTATAAATGATTGTACCTAATATGTTGTTTAATTTATGTAAAATACTGCTAGTGGAAAGTTTGGACATCTTTGTCATTTACTGGTTTTCCTTCTTTTTTTTTCACCTTCTGCAATGCTGATGTGTAGTGAAGACATCAAAACCATGTAGCAAAAGTATATAGAATTATGTAGCAAACAAATAATTGGGAAATAAAGCATTTTATATTATCAATATGAAATGCTTTTAATAGAAGACTGCTTTCCACAGTCTTGCTCTCTCACAGAGCTTCATGACTATCTCACCTGAAATGGTTTTCCAACAGTCTTGGAGAGATTCCCAGAGGTAGGAATAGATACGGTGGCTAGAAAAAGTATTCATACCCCTTGAAAAGTTCCACATAGTCACCTTACAACCACAAACATAGCATATGTTTATACAAACATATTTTTTGGAATTTTATGTGAAAGACAAACACAAAGTGGTATAAGAAATGTGAAGTGGAATGAAAATTATACATGATTTATTGTTTTTGTTTGTTACAAATAAAAACCTGAAACGTGCGGTGTCCAAAAGTATTCAGCCCCCCTGAGTCAACCTCTGAGGTCGTCACAGAGCAGCTGTATTTGTACTGAGATTAGATTACACACAGGCAGTCTCTATTTAGTCATTAGCAATCATCAGGCAACTTCTGAAGGCAATTGGAAAAAAAATAAAAATCAGAAGGAGTGTCCAAACGTTTGCCTGGTGTTTAATAGGTTAGTAAAAAATGTAGCATAAAAACCAGTTGCCTGGGATAGAATGCCTGTATGACTGGACCTGAAGAGTCGAAATAAACGGGCTTCGTTTAGCTGGCAGGAAAAACAGTTTATTATTCTGAATTGTCCATATGTAAAGTGCTTGGAGTTCCTCCACATCAACACATTGTTTCTTACGGTGTTTAACTACAACGTTTCTCTGCTTGTATCGTCATTCACATTTCCTGAAGCTCATCCGTTCTTCCCAGATAAAATGGATATAACATTTACAGTGATAACAGAAGCATCTTAAATTATCTGCAGACATGTTTTCTGAGTCAAGTCAGTCAAGCCATTTTAAGTTTTCAGTAAAACAAATACTTCTTCCTGACTTCAACAGGAATCCATCTGAATAGTTCGTGTTCAGCTTCTGCCGATGTGAAGTCAGGAGACCATGTCCGTAACCCGTGAGTATCTTTCGACTGAGCTGTGGAAAGCTGCTGCATGGTTAAATTGAGTCAAAGCTGGGTTAGCCTTCTCACAGCAGGGTATGAGCAGCACTCCATGTCCTTAGCAGTCAGCCCAAGGGATGATCCTGTAACAACAAATAAAATGGGTTGCACCCATTGAAACCTGCCAAACCCTCTTAGCTATGCCAAATGACTGAAGTATGGACAGAGAAGAATTTATTAATGTGACAAACAGGGGCCTCTGTAGTGTCTATGAGAACAACACACAACCACATCAGCTTGACACCATTCTCTCACGCTGGTCACCAGGTTGGTCACACATTGCTGTGCTCCTCAATGAACATCGTTGCAAGTCACACAGCGTGGTTGTGTTGGTCTCCGTCTCCACCAAAAGCCACTTGGCAAAAGCCACTTGGCAGAGAGGATCCTGCAAATTTTTCACTAACGCAACTCACGAATACATCCTTTAGTCATGGTTATAAGAAATGACACCCCCTATTACATATATGGCCATAATTAATTCACCAGATCTTCAACAGGTTCTACATTCCTTGAACCTAATCTAGAGAGCACAAAAGCACACTACAGACTCCGTATTTTCATTATTCATTAAACAAACATAAAGGCAAAATAGAAAAGCAGTAGAAAAACTACACCCTTGCTGCTTCCACAGGATTTAGGATAAACCACTTGATTAACCTATCATCTTTAGTGTGATCACATCTTTAGAAATCAGGAGTTTTTGTTGCTGTGAATCACACTGATGGGTTTTAACACATCAAAAAGGAGAGATAATAGCAATCACCTTACAGAAGTATCTGTTACTGCCCATCAATCTGGGAAGGGTTGTAAGTAATCAGGGTTTTGTAAAGCTCCGACCTACTGACAATGATTTGAAATTATTCAGATTCTTTTTAAAAGCCATAAAGAACAATAATTTCTACTTCAAAAATGTAATGTGCACCTTATCCTAAGATATTTTATTCTCAGAATGGCCGATCAGCGATGGTCAACAATGCACACATTAAAGATGTGTGTTTCTCTAATTATCGGGCCATTTCCAAACCAGTCTAGTTTATCATGAGAAAGGCTTTTCTTTCTGGAAACAGCATTGCAGCACCACTTAGGTTTGCAGAGTCGTATCTGAATGACCCAGACATGGGGGAAATTTACTGCCAAAAATCAAGAGCACATATTTTCAATTTGAAAGCAGGATTTAATTCTGCTTGCACTAAAAACTTCTGCATTCTTTCAAATATACTCTGTACAAACTTGCTCTCTGCTCGGATGAAAACTGCGCTCTCAAGATTCTTCCCTGTTCGCCGATTCGTTTTGCTCTCTCTCACTGATAAAAGTCGTATCATCTCCTAGCAACCATATCAGCCAATAGAATGACAGTGTGCAACTGCTAGGTCACAGGCTTAGTTGGGGTGCGCTTGTTTCCTTCTACTGTGTTGCTACTTCCCTGACACAGGTCATACGGAGCAAAATCTGGAAACGTTTCTATGCATCTGGTGCACGTCGCAATTTCGTGAAATAGGTCAATCTACTTCACTGGATAGCTCAACTCAGCAAAGTACAATGACAATGGATAATTCAAACCATCCTGAAGTAAGCGATTTTAAACATTTAGTGGTTTAATATGTACGTCTGTTTCTATCAGCATAAACATTAAAATAAAATATGACAAACACATCTTTTCAGTGAGAGACATATTTAAGAATTGCATTGTAAATTTGCTAATTCATCAGTATATCAAAGATAAAGTTGATGATGTACAATATCACTGTTATAACAATATTATTAGTAAATGGGGACAAAGCTAACCTTACATTTACACAGGGTTTGGTCCTTGTTGGGTTAAATTAAACTCTTTTTACTTATTGGGATAGCTATTTATGATATCTGAATCATACATTTTTATAAATAAATGCTTATTCTTCGTTTTCCATAATTTAAATGCTTCACAATAAAATAACTATAATGTTATACTTTCTACCATCGTTACAGACTCTGCTGAGGCGACAAATTCTGGAACAATTGCTGAGCCAAATGCAATATGTTCTCAGTCATCAATTGTAGCAACACAGGCACGCTCAGTAGAAGGAAACAAGCGCACCCCAACTAGGCCTGTGACCTAGCAGTGGCACACTGCCATTCTATTGGCTGATGTGGTTGCTAGGAGATGATACAACTTTAATCTGAGAGAGAGCAAAAAGAATTGGCGAGCAGGGAAGAAACTTGAGAGCGAGTTTGCGCACATGGAGGATGAAGCAAGCAGGAGGAGAAATGATCTATGCAAGAAGCATTAGATCAGAGTGCAGAAACAAAGATTTGAGAGAGAACGGAGTATATTTGAAAGAAAGCAGAAGTTTTGAGTGCAAGCATTACTAGTTTGAGTACAAGCAGAATGAAATCCTGCTCGCAAATTGAAAATATGTGCTCTTGATTTTTGGCAGTACATTTCCCCCATACCCAGAAGACTTCTGAAATACCTGCTGGACAGATGGCATCAAACTAAAGATGCTTGGCCAAAATGGACAGAACCATGTTTGGTGAAAGCAAAACAGACCATATCAGCACATCAGAGATCTAATTCCCACTGTCCGGGCATGGTGGCTGAAAGCTGAAGACTTGGGTTTGTTTTTAGATGCAGGACGCATTTCCACAGTGTTTGGCTGCCAATAGCAAGAAAACATGACTACAGCTGTTATTTTGGCAAACTACTAAGAACAGTCTCTGCTGCATTAAACAACAAGCATGTTCGTATTACACACAATGAGCTACTTAAACTTTCCATTTTACCTTTACAATTTAGGAGTCTGTCGTGTATTTTCGCACACTTGAAATTAGATTTAAATACATTTATAGACTGATAAGGTCCAAATCCTTTTATTATGTTCTGACAGGCAGAACCATAAACTGTAGGCGGATGTATTATGATTTTACCGTGACATCACCCCAAAGCCGTGACATACCGCCCGTAAGTAATGGTCGTCTGTTAGGCTGTATATATCCGGGACACAGGCTCAGAAAGAGAAATGCCTTTAAAGCAAAATTCAATCGCAAACGTTCCTAATAGTGTTAAATTAGAAGAGCGGCGTTATGTTACCCGCCTTTTTGCGTCCCATTAACGTTTTAATGTTTTAACTTCCGTAGCCGTCGTGTTAGCTAGAAACTTCTGCGCTCCCTCCTGCTTACCTCTTTACGGGACGATGAAATATACGAAAAGGAATAAAGCGATGTCAAAAAGCAGGAACACCCACAAATCCAGCCAGTAGGAGTGTTTCGGCAAATTAACGGGGCGTCCGTTAGATTGAAACATTTTCTCATCTCCTGAGGAAGTCACGGGAGTCGCACTGGATCTCATTTTTGCTGTGGCTGCTGTCCTGGTGCTCACCGGAAATGGAGAAACATATCCTTCAAAATAAAAGCGGCTTCTTTTTCTTCAACCTACCCTCCTCTGAACACCCAGGATCTCTGCTGTTAATGGGTTTCCCTGCTTGTTAAGCCTTCTGAACATATTTATCCCCTCCGTCTCATACCTCCCACACCAAGCTAATACGTGCTCACAGTTTCATCCTCATGATAAAACTACAATAACCAGTTTAATTCCAGTCTATATGACTTGAGCCAAATCAACACATTTATCCCTTGCCTTATTGTGCAACAACTTCAGATCTATAAGAGCTCCACGCATAAAAGCAGCTTTGGCAAATAAATAAATATGCCCACACCTGAGATTTGTTGAAACTTTTTTTATTCCATTTTAGTGATGCACCTTCATATTGTGAATACTAGATGTCAGAAAGACATCACTGAAAGCATTTTACATCCAGCCCTATGATACTCCAATTTAATGGTATTGTAAGTATACTCTTGAAGGATTCTCCAATTCCTAGCTTTAACAAGAAAGTATTCCCTCCCTCCCTCCCTTCCTCCCAGTAAGATATGCAGCATTGTTAAATCTAAACCTAGAGTGTTTGTAGAGAATTGTAGAAATTGCAATACTATTTGGAAACCACATATACAGGGTTTGGACAATGAAACTGAAACACCTGTCATTTTAGTGTGGGAGGTTTCATGTCTAAATTGGACATGCATGGTAGCTGGTCTTCATTGGTTGCACATTGCACCAGTAAGAGCAGAGTGTGAAGGTTCAATTAGCAGGGTAAGAGCACAGTTTTGCTCAAAATATTGAAACGCACACAACATTATGGGTGACATACCAGAGTTCAAAAGAGGACAAATTGTTGGTGCACGTCTTGCAGCGCATCTGTGACCAAGACAGCAAGTCTTTGTGATGTATCAAGAGCCACGGTATCCAGGGTAATGTCAGCATACCACCAAGAAGGACGAACCACATCCAACAGGATTAACTGTGGACGCAAGAGGAAGCTGTCTGAAAGGGATGTTCGGGTGCTTACCCGGATTGTATCCAAAAAACATAAAACCACGCCTGCCCAAATCATGGCAGAATTAAATGTGCACCTCAACTCTCCTGTTTCCACCAGAACTGTCTGTCGGGAGCTCCACAGGGTCAAAATACACGGCCGGGCTGCTATAGCCAAACCTTTGGTCACTCATGCCAATGCCAAACGTCGGTTTCAATGGTGCAAGGAGCGCAAATCTTGGGCTGTGGACAATGTGAAACATGTATTGTTCTCTGATGAGTCCACCTTTACTGTTTTCCCGACATCCGGGAGAGTTACGGTTTGGAGAAGCCCCAAAGAAGCGTACCACCCAGACTGTTGCATGCCCAGAGTGAAGCATGGGGGTGGATCAGTGATGGTTTGGGCTGCCATATCATGGCATTCCCTTGGCCCAATACTTGTGCAAGATGGGCGCGTCACTGCCAAGGACTACCGAACCATTCTTGAGGACCATGTGCATCCAATGGTTCAAACATTGTATCCTGAAGGCGGTGCCGTGTATCAGGATGACAATGCACCAATACACACAGCAAGACTGGTGAAAGATTGGTTTGATGAACATGAAAGTGAAGTTGAACATCTCCCATGGCCTGCACAGTCACCAGATCTAAATGTTATTGAGCCACTTTGGGTTGTTTTGGAGGAGCGAGTCAGGAAACGTTTTCCTCCACCAGTATCACGTAGTGACCTGGCCACTATTCTGCAAGAAGAATGGCTTAAAATCCCTCTGACCACTGTGCAGGACTTGTATATGTCATTCCCAAGACAAATTGATGCTGTATTGGGCACAAAAGGAGGCCCTACCCCATACTAATAAATTATTGTGGTCTAAAACCAGGTGTTTCTGTTTCATTGTCCAACCCCTGTATATGATCCTTGACTGAAGATATCATTGGCATAAATGTCAACATATTTAAGCTTCTAATGATTTCTTTGAAACACTAATTACTATTCATTGTGACGGTGCATGACTGAAATCTTCAGTTTGCAACATAAACCTGCACTCTGGAGAAAAAGTTTGTAAACAGAGGAGATAAAGGTTGAGTTATTTGGTCACAAGGAAAAATTGGATATTTAGAGAAGTTGAGAAAAGGCTTTCATAACTGAGACCACTGGACCAACGGTTAAGCATGGGGCTATTTCTCCGCCACTGGTTCTGATACATTTCACACCAGATGGAATCATGAAGAAGGAGTCCCTTCAACTGATGGTCGAAGACACATGAACATTGGTTTAGGTATGGAGAAAGCAGGTTATGGAGAAAGGAGGTTAACATAAATCTTCTTATTGAAAGTTTTTGGACTGCACTTACAGTCTGCGTCTACTAACCAATTTAAAGAAGTTTGCCATTTCTGGCAAGAAAAGTGGCCACTCATCCAGCCTGATTGTACTGTTAAGCGCTTTGGAGTCCTCAGACTTGATAAAGCCCCATACATGTGCAAGTTTTTTATCATTTACCATATTTGAGGCTGTCTGTATAATTTAAATCCTCTGTTGAAGAAAAAGAATTCAATGTGTGAAACGAATTCTTGTTTTAGAAAGATGAGTTTTTGCATTTAGCTCTGGTTACTGTCATTTTAACACAGATGAATCTAAACTGTAAAAACTCAATAAAGATATTGCTTGAGTGACACCAAATACCATTTATTAGGGATTTACAAAGACTACAAAATCCTCCAGATGAGTTAAATCACCGTCTCTGTATATTTACATGATATGTTACATACAAATGTACAAAATATAAAACATTTAAGGACAAATGTTTCATCCGGAAAGAAACAAAACTTTCTCTCAAAGCAGAATAAATGCTATGGTCTTCAACTGAGATGCAACTCTAAAGCGTAAGTGGGAAAAATGACCAGTTGGGCATCAACAAAATGGTATACACTGTTAATGGTGTCAAGGTGCCGTTATCTTGGGAACTAATGGCCTATAACAGGAGTGTACATACGTTTTGATACATGGGTTTAAGTCTAGGTAGAGAGCAACCTGTAAACACAGTATTTTCACCCTTGGCATGCAACTACACCACCTGGTTAGCAACCATCCAAGACTGGGCTGCAGAGACACGTGTGAAGCTGAGTACAGGTAGGATTGTAGAGGGTTTGTCCTGAGGTTGTGACAACAAGACTTCTTGGTCTCTGGTGGGCTTCTTTCTGACCAGTAGCACCTGTTAGATGTTGTGTACAGTACGGCGTCGGGTCAACTTCAGTGCCTCAGACAGCTAGCAATCCTAAGGTGGCGGTGAGTTAGGGTTAAAATCATCAAATAGGAAGTGGTTTTTGAAAGGATTGTTCAGGATTTTTAAAGTAAGTTCTAAACAGGTAATATCTTACCTACAGTAGTTAACTTTGTTTAGCATCTTCGTTTATAAATCCAGGTTAGTTGTTTACGGACGCTGAAGCTTATGTCTAGCCCGAGAGGGGCCAAGATCAAAGACTTCTACTACTATAACTGAAATCTCAAAGATGTTTTAACGAAAGCTGTATTTTGAGCCTTGGAAACATTGTCAAGTTAACAGTGAGTGGTTATTTACCCATAAGTTTCTGACAATTTGCAAGGAAAATGGAGGTTGGAGGCAGTGCGCCACCCATAATCTTCCTGTGTGAAACAAACACTGAGAATGGAACATAAAAAGTGTTTCCTGTTAAGGCCTTATATACCCTGCAAGTACTGAGAAGAACTAGAATGACACATTTTCTTTTTTCTGCATTAACCACAGCCACTTCAAATTTCTGGCCAACCATACAAAACTTGTAGGACACAGAAAATAAGTTCTGTCTAGATGATATGTCTAGAACACACTCAGAGAATTCCCAAACCAGGGCTCTAATATAATGATCACATTTCTCAGCTCTTGTGGAGTGTATGCAGGCCTTTAGAGTTACCGTTTCATACAAAAACGGTGACTCTAAAGCACATATTGCTTGTGGTTAATGTAAATACTTTAATGATTTTTACAATCCCTTGCTTTCTGTCAAGTAATTGCTCTGACAAGAAACACTTTGCTTTCTTCAAAATCAGTAGATTTTTCACCCAGGATGATCCCTGCGGGCGCTTCCGGATAAATCGCCTTCCAGTGCAAATGTGTTAACAACAACTTAAATGTTCTTAAAAAGCTGTGGGTCAATTCACCCCTTAGCCAGTCTATACTCCCATTCCATTTTGTCCCAACATTGTTTCATTTGAATTACAGATAATGGTGATAAACGGTGGTTGTCAAATCTGGTATGAAAGTTCCCTGCAGGGTATAAATCGACAAACTGCTGGTACGAAACATCTTGGATGAGAAACAACCTAACTAAAAAGGTACGAAAATAACTAACAGCCTTAAAAAGAGTTAGCATAAACAGCAATGATGTTTCTTGAGGTTGGAGTTGTTTTGATTAGGTAAAACACCGCTTTGGTCTTTGGTCCTCAGAGTAGCTGGTTGCTTCAGTTTCGGGGATCAACTAATCTGGTTATACAGTAAAGATGACAATAGAGTTAGCTACTGGCGGTAAGATGTTAGCTGCAAGTAATCTTTTAACAGAAACTCACTTTAAAAATCCTAAACTTTCCCTTTAAGGAACATTAGGCATTCCTAAAGAAAGGAAGAATCCAGCGTATTTCATGGTAGAATAAGGAGTATTGGACAGATGCCTACATTTTTTTCAGTTTAGTGTTCAAACAGTTTATTACTGTACAGTTAATGCCTCCTGCATAGGCAAAACATCAAATCACCACAAGAGACACACCTGTTTCCGACAGCTGGTTGAGTTTTGCAACTTTTTCTTCTGTTTTTCATACTATGACAATATATTCAGAGTGTTTTGTATGTTGTAACACCAACAGGCCAGAATGCATCTTTGATTCACTGTGCAAGAATTTTATAAGTATTTACAGCCCACCCCAACCTTACAGTGTGCAAAACCGACCCACTTAAACAAAGAGAGGACAATCAATATTCTAAATGGCTTCTTCCATCCGGGTCACGCATACATAAAGGTAAAGATCTCTTCTCAATGCCCCCCGCCCTTTTTAAAAAGCTTCAAAACATGCTCATCAGGCTAAAAAACCCCAAACAGTTTGGTTGTGCTCCTGGAAATTTAAGTGAGCCCAGCTCAACTGGGCACAAAACAACAACTAAAAAAAAAACACCCCACTATTCCCCCCTCTTTTGTGTTTCGTTATACAATATTGGTCTGTTTTTGAAGTAAAATACAACATTATGTCTCTTAATTTTTACTATCAGACAGCAGCAAGGGTGCTTCAGATGAAGAAGATGGGGCCGCAAGCAGTAATTGCTGCATCTGGTACTAGAAGCAGCATCTTGGACATAGGAGGAGGCCAGGTTAGCATGATCATACATTAAATATTTCTTCTTCTTAAAACAGCCAGAGAGAGCGAATAATGCTTCGAGAAACTTTGAACATTTAAGGCAGTTAGAAAGCACCAATATTATTGTTCCCTTTTACTGCTCTTGGCTGATCTAACTAAACTGTAATAAGACAACAGTTTCGATTGGTTTTTGAATACCTCTTGCACAAAGATGGATGCAGGTAGTGAACATCCAAAACAATTTCAATGGAGAGTTTGAGTTATTTGGTTAAGTACTTTTAATTTTTTTGTAAGCCTGTCTGAACATTTCCTGTCACCTGTCTTCATTTTGCAGAAACCATGCGGGTTAATGCTAAAGACAAAAGACATTCGCAGACATTCACCTCTGTGGCTTAAAGCTAAAGACTGACACAAGCCATTTGGAGGGTGGAGAACTTGAGTCTACAACCATGATGGGCTTTGCTTTCGATTTAAACTCTGTAAGTATGAACATTTGGCAGTCAGATCAAAGGGAAACATTGGCACTTTTCCATGTTGTCTTCACATTAGCAGGATGGGTGGGCGTCACGCAGATAACACACTTTCATTGTGCTTGTTGGCATTTGGAACAGCTTGGCAGTGGGTGACACTGAAAAGATTCAGGCCAGGGACCCAGCACCACGAGAATTAAAGAAATGTCCGCCGATTCTTCTGAGCTGTCCCAAGGCATAAACAGGAAATGGGGCTGCTTGAGGTCCCTCTCTGGCCTTGGATGCCCAAGACCACCAAATATTTTGCAGGACAGGTTCAGAATATTAGGCGTAAATACTGTATGCAAACATTAAAGCGTGTTAGTAGCTAATAAAACAGCATTCTCAAAAACAGCTGTGAAATTTTTAGGATTTGCTCCTGGCTCAGATCTGATTAGCCGCTAGCTTTAGCCTCACAGAAAATCTCTTCTATTTATCCAAAATAAAAATACCTAAAGTGTTATGTGCTGCACACAAAATATTAACTGCTCATCACTTGGCATGGGCTGGTTACTGGTACCACATTTTAAAAAATGCTTTGGTCTCCAAGCCGCTAGAATTTCCCATCATAAAGTTCTTATGGTTTAAAATCCTTTTAATGAGCTGTAAGGAAAGGTGCAAGGGGGACATAAAATAATGCAATGCTGCAACCTCCCCCAGCTGCTGCTGCTGCACACGGCCAGTCAGCTGGCTGAAAGAAGGCTAATACACCTTTCCCTTTCATTAGTGTGGAAAACTAATGGAGGGCACCCATCACTTTTATTAAGGTAATGCTGTTTTAAAACTATAGTTGCCAAGCTATGAATGGCAGGCTGACTACTGGAGCAGATAGCCTGACCAATTAACCAACTAATATGACTCCTAGTGCAACTCTGTAAAGAGCAGAACAATATAAACAAATATTCGGCACAATAGGTAACCAAAAATGATCAAAGGTGGACAATATAAAAGAGACCTTAGTCCTGCTGTGATGGTTAGTGGGGAATGAGGTTAATAGAAATTGAACCCTAGGATTAACATTCAGCCACGGCCCCATTCAACCCTGGGCCAAATCTGGGTTTTCAATAAATAATATATAATATAGACAACTTCTGATCTTAGTTGAACTGCAAGGGCTTAAAGTTCTCCTATATTAACCATGTCTGATGCCAAAAATACTACAATCAAATATTTAAACCTTTTTCACCAGTTTTTGTGCAAAGCATCGGAAGGCATTATAGCCCCCTGAAAACACTACACCTGCCCTGCCTTTTCGGCCACCCTGCTCGAATCAGAGATCCATTAAAATAGTAAAGACATAGTGCCTTGCTTAAGGAGACTCTGGCATGCTCCATTATGATCAAACAAGGGACTGGACTGATAAAATGTTGTTATCCCAGTTGATTTCCTCCCTGCTGCCTCTGTGCATATGTATGTGTGTCTGTAAGAAGCACCGCTGTAAACAAGGAAAGACGTAACAGAACCAGCCTTACCAATGTAAACATCTGTAGATATAACTGGGTAAACAAAAAAAAAACAAAAAATCCAGTTTTGTTGCTTTTGGGACGCTTTGGAAATTGACGTCTGAAAGTAAACCAAAGTGTCTCTCATTGTATCAGAGCACACCTTAGAAATAAACATCAGAGGTACTGATATTTCTCATCAGAAACCCATACAGACATTTTTATAAAAGGTTCAATACAATGAACAGGACAGCACTTTTGTAGACAGTCTCCAACCTCTGGTTTGGTATAACATTGTGACTACCGAGGACCAAGTTGGTAAAGCCTCTGAAAACATAAAACATTTTGATTTTATATTGCACCATCAAAATATAGGGATATTTTTTTCAATTTGAGGATATATTTTGGGTAATAAGTTTTTTCATATATTATATATCTGTAGTGCGGGTCCTGTAATGGACTAGCGACCTGACCAGGTTTGTACTTGGGGGGAGACATAGTTTTTGGGGTTCAAAGGTTTTCCAGGATTCAGAAGGATCAAAGTCTGCCATCGTTGGTCTTGGGCTCACAGGGCCGACTCCAAGGAGGAGTCCAGCTGGTCGTCATGGTGACTGGTGCTGTCGCTGTCACAGCTCTGGGTGCTGGAGTAGTTAGCTGCTTCCTGCAGCCGTAGCAGCATGTTCATCTGCGAACATAAAAAAATTAAAATATTAATTAACTGAGTTATCAGACATGGATGCCAGGAGTTAAGACTTGTTTACTTGTTCACTGTTGTCTGATTAGTCAGCTCCTTTAAGTCTGAGACTATGATTTCCAACTAGAAAAAGGTGGTTTGCTCCGTCCAGGAAAGGGGGTAGCCTCTGCCTCAAGGGGAGGAGTTCATACATCTTTGTGTCTTATTTAGAGCAATGGTCGGATGGAGCAGGAGATGGATAGCTGCATTGGGGCGTTGTGGGCAGTAAGTCTGGTGCTACACTGAACAGGTAAGGCTCTCAATTCACCGGTCCGTCTACGTTCTAACGCTCACCAGAGACATGGAACATAACCAGGAGAATGAAAGCGTGGATACAAGTTCAGTATTAACACACTGCAGCATGTCAAATGATGGATTGCTAAGAGTCTGATTTTTGACGCACTGATGTGAGTTGTCCTATTAGATAAGGTAAGAAGCTCTGTCATCCAGGAGCTTAAATTAGAGACATTATTGGTGTGGTGGTTCAAACATCTGATCAGGATGCCTCCTGGGTGTCTCCGTATGGATGTTTCCCTAGGCATGTTCCATTAGTAGCAGTTCCTGGGATGGACTCAAGGTTAGAACATGTTGCTACAGTTTTTGAATGCATGAAAAGTCAAGTAATGCATTGCTGTTGGCTTTTGTAGCTAATTGAAGTTACCCTGGTCATTTGCAACTCGGAACACTGTTAGGCTGTGCCCAGTCTGTCAGTAGTTAGAAGTCCTCTATATCAAAATCTAATTTAACCATTTTCCTGTTGTCGGTTGGGGAATCAGTGGGATTTGCTTAATGCTTTGCTTCTCAGTCACAAAAACTACCATTAGCAAATTAAACGTTAATCATTTATCATTGCAACTATCAATTAAACTTTCCAGGTTGAAATTCTGGCTTGAGAGGCTCTTCCCATTTGTTTTTCAAGCTTGGAACCCATAAATGGTGACCTTTAAAGGTCACCAAACCTGACCTCAAAATCCAAGATGGCTGTCATGTGTATGATACAGTAATAAGCCATCAAGTTACACTGCTGATGGTATGTATTTAAGAAGATATAATAAATACATGAAATGTATTTAAAAAGTCAGTCACAAGTATAGTATTGTACAAGCTATGGTGGTCAATGTGTTGCTATAGTGTTTAAAAGCATACATTTTTATCCACTTGTATAGCTAACGACAGTTAATTTAGCCACTTGCATGTTCAGTTTACCTCAGAAGTTGGAGGTCCTGCCTCTGGGAATCCAATTTAACCATGTTACAATTACCAGTTGGAAAATCAGGGGAATTTGCGAATAACTATACTCAGCAATCAGGCTAACTGTGGATCTCTCTGCATTGTATGCATTAGGACACAAAACAGAGCAGGTTTACAAATGTTCACTGCATGGGCCTGATTTTGTTGAACAAAAAATGCCTCTTTCACTATGTTTTACATGCAAGGCAGCCATATTGGATTTTAAATGTGGGGCTTGGAGATCTTTGATGTTGCATATCCCAATCTGACTTCAGTTGTGTTTTCAGTAATAACCTCCAACATTAGCTCGTACAAATCGAATGCACCATTATTTTGTTACTTAGTAATGTTTAAAAGCACCCAATAAATAGGTCACTGTGCATTGTATACCATTTTATTTACCAACATTTTGGATTATTGCTTTTCATGTTCACCGGGGAATCAGGTGTGAAATCACTTTAAGGCTGACTAATCTATTAAAAACAGTTTGGTTTTAAAATTTAATATCATCCTTTACAACACAGTCACTTTTCAAAATGTTTGTACTTACTGCATGGACTCACAAAGTCTGTCGCTGTTTTTTGTGCGCTTCCTAAACTTTGCAGTCAATCACCGCCATAAACAAGCTGAACTTTTCATCCCTGCTGCAGAGCTAATGATCTAAATAATGCACAAGTGCTGCTGCATCTGGTGAATTGCTTCCAGTGTTCCTGAAATGGGTTTTGGCACCACCCCATAATAACTGTGTGCACATGGGCCCACACATACACACACACATACGCGCGTGGATGTAAACGCACAAACACGCACTCTTGTTAAATCAAGCCAGCCGTTTTTTGGATGGCTACCCTTTAATTCTTCTTGAGCTGCAATAACCCACTAAATGGAAATTAATTCTCTCTTCACTTATTTCCCTTTTCCTCTCAATATCCTTAATAGATCATTTCCAATGTGTGAGTGTGGACAGCCTTGTTTTTATTTTACTTAAGGTGCTAGCTTGTCGAAGCCAAATTGTACTCTCTTCTTGCTTCTTGATTTCCATCCACATTTCCTGACATGCTGTTTTAATGTTAATAAATGAAACTGTATGAAGTCCGATCTGTCCTCACCAGAGGGTCTCCCTCTGTGTCGCTCTGGGACACCTGCTTGGACGATGTCCCCTCCTTGGACGAGCTGTAGCCATCGTATCCCACATCTTCTGGCCTCAGCTGGAGCAGCGACTGGCCTTCCTGTTGCAGAGAGGCGGCATTCCACGGATATGTGTCATTCACCCACTTGGACGGATCCTCCCACACTGCTCTCTTACCATACAGCTAAAGACAGGAACAAAAAGTGGAAAAGAAATGGACAGAAAAATGAATGCAAAAATATTCTTATTATAATTTTTAATGCCTTCTTGGAAAAGTGCAGTTATCCATATCACTTTACCATTTTGTCACGCATAGCTTTAAAAATTACATATTGCTTTCAAAGATTTTTACTAATCGAAATCTTTAAAATTTTGGCAAGCTTTTGTATTTATCCCCTTTACTCCGATACCCCAAAGGAAAATGCAGTACAGCCACAGTTATGAAATTTCCCAAGCTCTGAACATCTCATGTAACACTCCATCAACCAAAAATGGAGAAAGCCTGGCACAACTGGAATCCTCACATGCCACGGCGGTTCCCCTAAACTCACACATTAATCAGAAAAGCAGAAAATAAGCCAAGGGCAACTTAGGAGGAGCTGCAGAGATCTACAGCTCAGGTAGGCCATGCAGGGGACGTAGCAAACATGTGGAAGAAGGTGTTCTGGTCAGATAAAATCAAAACTGAACTTTTTGGTCTTCATGGAAAACACTATGTGTGGTAGAAAACTAGCACCAAACACACTTTTCCAATGGTGAATCATGGTGGTAGCTGCATTATGCTGCATGGATGCTTTTATTCATTAAGGATATTGAAGGTTTTCAGAGTTGAAAGACGGATTTGTTTAAATAAAGGGCAATCCAGAGGCTCATCTACCAGCAGGACAAAAATCCTAAACATACAGTCAGATGTACAATGGAGTGGGTTAGACCAAAGCATATTCATCTGTTAGAATGGCCTAGTCAAAACCCAGACCAAAATCCAGTCAAAACCTGGGGCATGTCTTGAATGTCCCTGTTCCCAGATGCTCTCCATCCAATCTGACTGATCTAAACATGTTTTGCAAAGAAGAATGGGCAAAAATTTCAGTCTCTAGATGCGCCATACCCCAAAGACTTAAAGGTGACCTTTTATACGTCTTTTTAAACATTTGGGATAGGTCTATGGGCTATACAAAAACATGTCAATTACATTTTCATACAAAATCATTCTCAGATAATGTGATTTCAACTCCTCAGTTCCCCCTTTTTTAACTCCTTTCAGAATGAGCTGTTTTAGGGCTCTGTCACTTTTATGCAAATTAACTCTATCTGGCTGTGCCCCCAACCAGCACTTCGTACACGTGTAATTGTGATGCCACACTTACACAGTTTTTGAAACCACATGTTTTCTAGAAAAAAAAAAACATTCATTTATTGCCAAAAACAGCTGACTGTTTTGTGTGTGTGTGTTTGGACTGTTTGTAGAAGCATAAGAGACCCAAATGGAAGTATAAAAATGATCAAAAAGTGAATTTTGCATAATAGGTCCCCTTTAAAGCTATCCTTGTAGCTAAAGTTGATTCTGTAAAGTATCGCCCCAGGGAGGTTAAATCCAAATGCAAACTAAATATTACAAAAATAAACTTTGAAAGCATTTTCCTTCCACTTCACATTTTTGCTACCTTGCAGTGGTTCATAACATAAAATCCAAATAAAATGCATTCAAGTTTGTTGCTGAAACCTGACAAAATGTGAAAAATGTTTTGCAGGGCACCATAAATAAAAATAAAAAAAACAACTAAAACCTCTAAAGGTTTATATGCAGTGCACAGTTTTAGTTATTTCTCCCATTGGCCATTTTAAAAAGATTTTCTAGGGTTATAATCATGAGCATTTGTAAATTTGAAATAGTTGTACTTTATGTCTATGATCCAGGTGAATAAATATATGCATTAGTAGTATGTACCTGCAATCCTTCTCTGACAGCCTCTAGCAGGTAGGGTACCAGGGAGTAGTTCCACAGGTCAGTGAACCAAACCCTAGAACCTTCTACGTCCATGGGACAGGACAGGAAGAGACGAGGCCCTACAGTGGATAAAGAAGACAGAGACCACATGTGGGACTTTAAAATGTTTGACTGTTGATCCCTCTACAGAGGCTAACGTGTGGGCCCTACAGTGTGTGCGTGTGTTCTGGACTGACCGATGGTGACATCAGAGGAGCTGTGTGCCTCCAGGAAGTTGTTGAGGTGCTGCCAGGTCTTGGGGATCCAGTCGATGATTTTGATTAGGTCGTTGCTGCGCATGTTCTTATTTATCTCTGTCTCGATGAGTTTCCGGCGAAGGAAGCGACCCAAGAAACCTTTGACTGGTTCTGTGTGGTTGGTGCACAGCACCCACCTAACACCAGGACACACATCGGCTCATCAATGTAATTTCTTTTACACATGACATGATGACACTTCCATTAGTGTAAAAGAACGAAGATTCATTTAACTCTCTAATTAAGGGATTTCAAATGAATGTCTGGCTCATTTCCTTAATCACACGGTAATAGTCCAGTCATCAGGTAGTGAAACATGCCAGGCAGAAAGATCCTCACTAAGACAATGCAGCATAGCTTGTTAGCTTTCATTTTCTTATGCTAAAGTGTACCATTCCTTTATGAGCAAAATTCAGAAATCAACCCTCTCTTCAGACAAGACAATGTAAAGCAAACCCGATTACAGACTACAGGTTAAATGACTTTACTAGGATCTTTGCTTTAGTGCAACAATTTATGGGTCTAACTGATCCAAGATTTTCCTGTTATGACAAAACATGTTATTCATGTAGTCACTATTTGTTTTGAGGGGTCATTGTGGCGCTAACTAGAGCTGGCTGTGGGCAAATACCACTGTGAGTTGTAAGCACTGACTTTACATTCCTGGCCTCTATACAGTGCTCTAGAAAAGTATTCACACCACTGGAACTTTTTCACATTTTGTCACGTTGCACCCACAAACTTCTATGTACATGGCAATTGGTGTGTTCAGGACAATGCTCTTTGTTAGAGCTTTACATGTAGGTCTGATCTCATCTGATCTCTCCTGCAGGGCTTGAGGTAAACAGGATTTTGTGGGGCATGAAGACATGGAACTTGGTAGCGTTTCAGGGTCCTTTAAATAGTCTTACATAGCTCCTTTTTTGATGTGTCAACTGACACTCACTTCTTATGCATGAGGATTCTTGCTCCGAGTAAAAAAGCTCCAGAAATTAAATGAAATTACACAACTGGGCTCTTCATATTAAATAGGTAATTTCCGGAAGTTGGTTGCACTGGATTTTATTAAAAGGCAACCCAGTAAATGATGGTGAATAGAACCGCATGCCATGTTTTTCAAAATTTGCTTTGCAAAGAAACCCTGTATAATTTCCCTTCTACTTTACAGATGCACAACTCCAAGTTAGTCTATCACAAAGTCCCAATTAAAGACACCTAACTTAATTAAAATTATTTAATCAGCTCATAACAAACGAGGGAAAAAACTACCAGAGAACACTTGCCAATTTTCATACATCTTAACATGTGATCAGATATTGATTAAATTCAGAGTACTAAAAAACTGAAAAATACAGTTTTACCTTTTACTGAAAAGAACAGTGAATTTAATTTCCATATAAAATTACAAAAACTACTGCAGAACTAAATAAATAAAATGATTGGGGATCAGTAGCTGCTATGTTTGCTGAGCATGAAAACAGAGAAGCTGAATGGAAGACAAGAAGGCATCAGACCTGAAGTTGTGGTGTAGCTCCAGGTTCGGAGAGGAGGAGACCCCCTGGCTCATGGTACCGATGACATATGGGCTAAAAAGGGAAGAGAAAAATAAGCTTCAATAAGATAAATGTTTACTATTATATCAAATATAACGGCCATGAGGGTGGTTTAAAAATATGTGAGGTTTAAAACTTTGAAGAGTGTTATTTACACTTAGCCTTAGAGTTCATGTTATAAACTTTTAGTGCAGCTATCAGCACATAGCTTGTATAATACAGCCGTTTCCCCATCTATTGGCATTTTGCCCATAAGTAAAATAAGTATTTTCTAATGCTGCTGCCTTTTGAGGTGGATCCCTTGCTTTAGGCTGTGTAAAAGGAACTAATCTGGTCGAGTTGACTTAGCTGAAGCTGTAATCAACAGTCCAGCTTGTCCCTGCAATGTTTTCCCTTTATAGGAGAGAAGGAGTCCTCCCTCACCATTTGTGGTATTTGCAGTTGAGGAAGCCGTTGAATATGTCACTGAGAGAGCCGATGTGGTGGAGGTTGTCCAGGATGACCACAGTGGGGAGCTCTGCATCTGTCCTCTTAGAGTTACACCGCTCTGCCAAGTTGGACAGGTACTGACGCAGGTCCTGTGGAAGGAAACAGTATTGCTTTTAAGCAATCAAGTTCTAACAGAAGTCTAGCTCTGTCCGTAACAGCAGCCGGTACATTCCTTGCAACTGTACTCATACTATTTAAAGTTGTTTACACATTGACCCATTACAACCAAAAATAATATTTTTATTGGGATTTTATGTGGAAGGAAAAGAAAACTTGTTTTTTACACATAAAAATTTACCAAAGTGTGGCAAGTGTTTGTTTTTAGACCCCTTAACTTTGATACTGCCTTTATATAAAAGATTAATTGGGAAGGAAGGGCACGAGGAATAAAGGAAAGGACTAAGGAACACTACAAAAAAGGACACAATGAAACAGGAAACAGACGATCCCCATCCAATCTGACTGAGCATAAGCTATTTTGCATGGACAGTTGGACAGAAATCTCGGCCTTTACATGTGCAAAGCTGACATACTCTAAAAGACCTACAGCTGGATGCCACACTTCTCAGAATTTTATTTGTAAAAACTTTGAAAATCATGAATATTTTTCCCTTCCAATTCACAATTATGCTCTACTTTGTGTTGCTATATTGCATAAAAACTACTGATGTTTGTGGAACTAAAATCATAAAAGTAGGCGACCTCTGGGTTCCCTTTACCTTGCTGGAATTCTGGTCCACATTAAATCTAGCCACGTTGTGCTCTGTCACCTCCTGCCCCATCTGACTAATGATGTACTCAGCCAGCTTGGCAGCCAGGAAGGATTTTCCTGTGCCGCTGGGCCCTGAGAGGATGATCCGCCTATGCTCCATCAACAGGTTGAGGTACCTCTGGATTATGGACTTTGGAATGAGTGTGTCAAACACAAGGCTGTCTATGCTGTTCTCTCTCACACCTATGATGAGACGGATGGAAATGTTAATGCCCCACAAGATAACAGTCTGTATTTACATTTGTCTTGGAGGGTTTTTTGAACCATATAGAGACTCCCTTCCCAGCATACCTTTCAAGTTAACCTTGATGATGTTGTTGTCGCCCACCAGGTAGCCGCAGGGCAACAGTTCAGGCACTTCATAGGCGTGGCAGCGAATCACTTCCCCCATCCTGTAGCCCACAATGCTGTCAGAGCTAAGACCCAGGCTGGCCCCTGGATCAACCCGGAACACATACTCCTACAGGAAGATGGCAGCATAAGAGGCATAACTGTAAGACTCGCAGAGAATTCATAAAGTATGTAATAGTAGAGTTTGTATGTCTGATACTAGGGCTTGGCACTTAAATTTGAGCTCAACATGAAATTAGTTTAATTTGTAGGCAAATGAACAATAGACTCAACAATGGAGCAAACAAACATATTTTAGTTCCTGAACTTTTTCTTTGGTCCATTTTCATTGCCTTTACCACCATTTGTGCATACTGGGCAGAACCTCAGACATAACTGAGCTAGCATAAACAACTCCACATTCAAAGCCTAAAATCTTCTCTAATCTCTAAAATCTTAGGATTCTGTATGCTGCCAATGATCTGCTTACCTTAAAGAGGCGTCGAATGACCCCATCTAGGACGTCCCACTTGGTCTTCCCGCTAACGCCTATAGACCCGATCAGGTACTCCTGGCTTTGTGGACCCTGAAGAGGAGGCAGAATGGTTAAACCAAAAGTCAGGAGAAATAAGAATATATTATTGCGATCCAAGCTGGACGAACTGTAATTTCCAAACCTTGGTGGTTTTTGGCCCACTGCTAATGCTGACCACTATCCGCACACTTCGACTTTCCTTACGGAGATTTCCCTCATAACTATCATCCAGAAGAATATCTGAAAGGAACATGTTATGTTAACAAATAACACTAACAATAACAAAAGGGGCATTGGTTCCAGTGAAAAGAACCCAATTGATAGCATGTCAAGACATTTTGGACAATTTTATGCTCCCAACTTTGTAGGAACAGTTTGGGGATGGTCTCTTCCTGCCCCAACATGACTGAGACCCAGTGCACAAAACAAGGTCTATAAAAGATATGAATGAGTGAGTTTGTTTCAAAAGAACTTTACTGATCTGGACAGAGTACTGACTCCAACCTGATAAAACACCTTTCGTATAAGCTAGGACTGCGAGCGAGGCTTTCTTGTCAAATGTCAGTGTCTGACCTTACAATGTCCTTCAGGTAGAATGGTCAAAGATTCCCATAAACACACTCCTGAACTTCATAGAAAGCCTTCCCAGAGGACTTGAAGCTGTTATAGCTGCTAAGCAGTGGCTGAGATCATATTAAAACCTGTGGATTAGGAGTGGGATGTCACTCAGGTTCATAGATGTGTGGTGGCTGCTTTTAGCAACAAAATGTCCTGTAAATGCACTGTATTTAATTGTTTCTCAATATGTTCTTCAGCTTTTGGCTTTTAAATTGCAAAATGCTCCTCCATGTGTCAGGATCTGGCACTGTGGACGTTGTTTTGGTTTTGTGTTTATTTACTCTTCAGTTACGTGTTTCTATTTCTTTGGGTTTAGTAGTCATTTTTGTTTATTCCTTCTGTTTCCTGATAGTTTTGTTCTCTCCCCTCGCCCCTAGTTCCCTTGGTGGTTGCTTTCTCATTTATTTATTACTTAGAATGGTTTTCTCCTGATTATTATTATTATTATTATTATTATTACAGTTCTCTTGCTTCCTTGGGTTTTCTAGTTTAGTTTCCTGTTTAGTGTCTCTGCGTTTGTTTATGGTTAGATTATTTGTTTCTTGCTGCATTCTAGTTTATTAGTTTCTTTTCTCTATTCCTCCTCTGGTCCTCTTGTCATTAGTTCCCTATCAGTTGCTATTTACTCAGTGTTCGTTTCCCTTTATATTTATAGTTCTTTCCTAGTTTAATTCCTCGTGTTAGTCTCTATTGTTTCAGTTCCTTCTGATAGGTTAGCTTTCAGTTATTGTTTGCCACTATACGTAGTTCCACTTATTGTTTACGTTTTGGTTTGCATTTATTCTAGTCTTCGCTTTCTCTGTGTCCCTCCCTGTTAGTTTCAGTCAGTGTTTTTTTGGGTTTGTTTAGAATCAGAATCAGAATTCTTTATTTGTCATTGCTCCACATGGGTGCAACGAAATTTCCCAAAAAAACAGAACAAAACAGTGCAGGCAAGTAGTGCAAATTTAAAGAAAATAAATACAAAAAAAGTTTAAAAAAGGGCTGTGCTGGTGGAAACAGATATATATATATATATATATATATACAGAATATTTACAGGTTATTGCACGTGAGGTAGCATAATGCAAAAGGAAAAATTGCACGGAATGTATTTAGTGTTTATGTCATTTAACAGTGGTCATGAGTACATGAGGCGTTCAGGGCAACAACAGCTCTAGGAAAGAAGCTGTTTTTCAGTCTGTTTGTTTTTGTCCTTATTGCCCTGAAACGCCTCCCAGAGGGGAGCAGTTCAAAAAGATGGTGACCAGGGTGTGAGGGGTCCCTGATGATGATTTACTTTTTCAGTTAAGGTTTCCTTTATGGTTTCTTTTGTTAATTCTTATTTGCCAGGTTCTTATATCTTAGGTTGTTATATTTTCTTAGATCTGTTTCTCTGAGTTTGTTATTTAGTCCCTTTCCCATAGTTTAGTTTTGTAGTCAGTTCACCTGTTCCTCAGCCTCCCTGCCCCTCCTTGTGAGTTAGTGTTGTTTATCTTTTGATACCATTTCCCCTTTGCTTTATTTCTTAGTCCAGTTTCTCCAGTGTCCCTTTGTCTCCCAGTCCGGTCACCATAGCAATCATTCATATTCCCTCAGTTCTCTGCAGCCTGGTCCACACCTGATTCATGTTTCCTCTGATTACCTGCCTCCCTGTCTCATTGGTCCATACTCCACTTCCCTCAGCTTATAAGCTTTCAAGTTTTCATTGTTCCTCGCTGGTTCCTCATGTTGTCTTCCTCGTCAACTACCCTGTTATCTACCCGAGTTCTTCCTAGTGGTTTGTTTTCTGTTTTGACTCCTGAACCTTTTCTCTGTGGATTACCTGCCTGTACTCAGTATTCTGCCTGCTTGTAAGTCTGTATACTTCACATTAAATACTTCATCAACTCACCATACTGCCTTCTAGCCGTGTTCTGCATTCTGGTCCTGCCATCAAACCCTCAAACATGACACCATGTTCCTGTCTACTTTTTCTAGCCTGATGCTTGTATGGTCGGCAATGGACCCTTTGGCATTTTATAGCAAAATATGGCTACATTTTACAGTTAGTTCCACAAATGCAGCTTCATACATTACACTTAGCCATTTTCAGTTTGTATCCATCTTTATACTTCAACTATTCCCCCTCAGAAGGAAGTACTTAGTATTCAGCGGGCCTCCTGCTTGCTGCATACTCTGTGTTAGGGTGATAACAGCCGCTTCTTCTATTCATCCACACATCATTGCTCTTTGCTCATTTCATCATCAGTTAACGAGGCAATTTCTGTTAATTACAGAACAAGTGAGATGGACAAACCTCTTCTTCTTAAACGGACCAGACTAAGAGATATTTTCCAACCTGTTCACCTGAGAATTTCAATCTTTGTGGTATAGGACCCAGTTCTGCTACAGACCATCAGAGTGGAATCTTTGTGTTACTGCATCAAGCCTTTCAGTCTGATTTCTTTCTAGTTTTCTGGTATTTATTTAAAAAGTATAGCACCTTGCAAATTAATTAATACCTCTCGAACTTTTTCACATTTTATCACATTCACAACCACTAACTTCCATGTATTTTAATGAGATCTTAAAGGATAGAAAAATAGGATGTAGTGGATGAGTAGGCGTCAGTAGACATTTTTAGATTTTGAAAATCTAAAAATGTGTGGTGTCCGCCTGTATTTAGTTTCCACGAGTTAACCTTCGTCCCAGTCTCAAGTGTTTTTCAGCCTCTATCAGGTTTTATTCCAGGGTTGCTCTGTATTTAGCTCCATCCATCTTCCCATCAACTGTAAGCAGCTTGTCTGACCATGCTGAAGAAAAGCATCCCCACATCATGATGCTGCCACCACCATGTTTAATTGTGGGAATGGTGTGTTCAGGGTGATGTGTGTTGTCATTTGCAGGGTTTTGCATAAAGGCCAAATAGTTCCATTTTGGTCTCATCTCAACACAGTACCTTCTCACATTTTTGCTGCGTCTTCTAAATAGCTAATGGAAAACTACAAACAGGACGGATGGCCTTTCTCTGGCCACTGTTCCATTGTAGAGTCAGTTTATGAAGAGATCTTCTTTGAACTGACCTGACAGAAGCTAAGTTTGAACAATCTACAGAGTTTAGATCTGACAACAGCTGAGGTTTGACTATATGTGACGCTCAAATCTGAAGGGATTGACAGTGAACTCACCCGACATGATGGTGTCAGTGATGTTGAGGTTATTGAGCGACAGTCCCAATGATTGGCGCGAGGAGGATGAGGAAGTGCTGGAGGCCTCGGAGGGTGGCCGGGCTGTCTTGACGGGAGTCGCTGTGGGTGTGGCGTTCCCACTTGACTTGAGGCGATCGTTTTCTGCTTTCAGCGTCTCGATCTCATTCTGCAAGTGAGAAATAATACAAAACAATATACATCTAAGGGAAAGTGCATAAAAAAGCACCGAGTTGACAGCAGCTCCTAGAGTTAGCAACTAATCTTGACCATGCATTCAGGCTGTTGTTATTCTGAATCCATTAGCAGTGGATTTATGGGCTGCGAGGGTCTTTTTGATCTTAAAAGCCTCCTTTGTACTGAGGTTAAGTCCCAGATAAAGAATTGTACATGATCCCCAAATCTGAGGGCAGACTACAGGCTTCTACAAACCAGATAATCCGGATCTTCAAAGATCCATTTAAGTGAGGGATTGATGGTGATTTGAGACATTCTTTCACTACGTGATTTGCTTTTAAAAAATGGTATCACAACATAGCATGGCTCAAAAATAACCAGTCATCTATTTATACTGTAATATTGATGCTGGTATGAAAAAAATCAAGTGCATACAATGTTGTGAAAAATGTTTGCCTTCTTATAAGCTTTTAAATTATTATTTATTACGGGAAAGAAGCTTTCCAAGCCAACCTGGAAACCTCACTTTGTATTTCATCTCTGCCTCATAAACAAAATATCTGCCTTTCAACAAAGCGAACAAACAGCACTGTGACTGACGTCTTTGTCGACCTTGGTATTACTGGCTGGTTCCAGTCTCACCTGCATGCGGTTCATGGCCTCTCGGATCTGGTCCAGGTGGTGTGCAGAGCTGAGCGCCTCCAGGCGGATGTCTGTCAGCTTGAGCTCCTTCTCTCTGAGCTCGTTCTTCAGCTGCAGGATGATTTCAGCCTCGGCCTCGGTGCATTCGCACAGCCTGAACGGTGATAACACACAGGGAAGAGGAGGAGTGGGGGGGGAGTCACCTCTGGAGTTATACCAAACACACGCACAGCACACACAATCTGGAGAGAATATGCTTAAAGGAAACAGGGAAGCTTCAGTTCAGAAGGCAGGTTGGTGATAATGAGGTGAGAAGGGAAGAGGAGCATTTGAAACAGCGAATCACTCCCATTCATAGCCCTTTAGTTGCAGTTTTTACAAAGAGAATTTGGTTGGCTGGAGGGAAAGATTTGTCTTTTTCTTGTTTTTCTCTAAGTCAAACACATGCATTTATGTTTCAAAACCTTCTACATGCGAGAGGAAAACTATGCTTGACATGTTAAACTGAAATAATCTCACTAGCTGCCTTCAAGCAGCAGCTGCATGCTGACTGCCCGTTTTTTCCACCTTTGATCCAACTCAGCGCAACTTATAGTGCTTTTCAAAAGTATTCATACCCCTCAAACTTTTCTATATTTATTGGAATTTTATGTGATAGACCACCACAAATTAGAACATAATTATGAGGTGGAAGCAAAGTTTTTAGAAAAAACAATTTGAAAGGTGTTGCACATGTGAATTTCAGTCAATTTAGAACCATATCCCATTGTAATTTACAGTTTTTTACTTTTAGAGCACATTTTCACTAAATCTGCACATGCAGAGACTAAACATTTTACCCGTTCTTTTTGTGAAAGAGCTCAAGCTCAGTCAAACTGGACACAGAGCTTCATGTGAGCAACAATTTTCAGGTCATGCCCCAGTTTTTGATTAAACTTAGGTCTGGGGTTTGACTGGGCCATTTTAACTCATCAATATGTTTTTGATCAGAACCAGGAGTCAGCAACCTTTACATATTTACCCTCACCCCTTCAAAAAGAAAATTGTCAAGAGCTGCAAAATCAGCATTACACTTAAAAAACAACTTACTTTCTAAATGTAGACTACAGAAAATAATTGGCTGTTTTATGGTGAAATAAAAGAAGCAGAATTTCCTTTCTCTCTTCAGGGTTTAGAATCCGGACACCCTTTAGAAGGAAACATTTTTCAGTAAAACAAGGCAAAATGGGTTATTTCCATATCTCAGCATAATATAATAGAAAATTTATCATATATAATGATATAAGGCACATAATTTGTAACCTAATAAATAAAAAAACTAAACAGTTAAAAGGCGTTCATTGTACCATTCCATTCTGTTGTGGAAAAGTGATGTATACACTAAATGAAAACTGCCAGTACAGCTGCTGAAACTTAATATTTTTATTGCAAACAAGAAGCTAATTATGATATAATTTTGGTAAAGTTACTAAGAGCCATGGTGGAGCGTCTACAGAGCAACATACAACTCTGGAGTTGCAGGTTGCAGACCTCTGAAGCTACAGGAAGATCAACTTTTGCCACAGTCTTTAATAAAGAATCCCCTGAGCATGATGCATCCACCTTCATGTTCCACTGAGGGGATAGTGTGTTCAGGGTGATGTGCTAAGATGTTTTACCTTTCATCCACATGGAATTTGTTTTTGTATTTAGACTATAATTTAAAATTTGGTCTCCTCTGACCAGGCCACCTGAGTGGTAGATCTCTGCAGTTCCTCCAGAGTGACCATTGGTCTTTTGTCTGCTTCTCTGAGAAATGCTCTCTGTGCTCGTACTTCGTGTTGGTCTACCACATAAAATCCTAATGAAATAACATCACAAAATGGAAAATTGTGCATGGGGTGTGAATATTTTCTCACAAGGAGCTGTATATTAAAGAAGACCTGACTGGATACTTCTGAGTTCCTCAACTGGATTTAAAGGCACTGAAATGAAAAGAGAAAGTCACACCCACACAATCCAGTGCACACACACTCCCAGGGAGCATGCCCCTCAGTGCCCGTTACCGAGATCTGTGTTTGTAGACCACATGACCGTTATGCTTTTTCTTTGGCGTCCATAGTGGGGAGGACTTGCTGTCGCAAATGCACTTGCTACAGCAGGTAGAGAAACATTTCAGAGAGAGTGGTTGGAGGAAAGAGTGAGGCGAAGATTTAAGGATGTTAGTTTAAAGGAAACAAAAAGAAAATAAAATTAAAAGGAACCAAAAGAGGCGACTGTGTGTCTTTGTGTTGTTGTGAATATAAAACTCACTCTGTGGTGGAGGGGGAGGAGCGCAGCGTTGCAATGCTCCCCTGCCTGTTGTCGTGCTGCAGTTTGGGCGAGGAGGGCACAGAGTCGCTCATCTCTTCCATCTCGTCGTGGGCCGACTGCGATTTGGTTTTCTTTTTGCTGAATGCCTGCTTGAAGGAGCTGCGCAGCTGCAATGCACAGAGCAGAGAGTGCATGTTATTTCTTTACAGGTTCCAAGACTGAATCATTCTTGTGAGATCAGGGAGTCACTCCGTGCTGTTTCCAAGCAATGGCCACGGTCTGTTTTAGACAAAGAGGCAGAAAGCAAGGCCATAAGTAGAAATGAGAATGAGGGAGGGGGCCTAAAAATTAGAGCGGAACAGGCAATTGAAATTAACAAGGCAGCACATACAAACAAGGAAAGGGATGAAGGTTGCTGTATCCATGCCGACGCTCCAAAGAAAGAGAGAAAAAGGATGGAAGAAGGCAAGGTGAAGGTAATGGTAATAGGACATGGCCACTAAAGAATGAACAGAAGACACTCTGGAAACCACTGACCTGAGCTGGGATGGAATCAGCCACCTGAAGATGCAGAACACACCGAACGTTAAGACACGCAAACACACACACAAGCTCAATACACACCCATCTACAGCAGACTCTGTTCGCTCTGATTAACAGCTTAGAGTGGCTGTGTTCTACAAAGCATGGCAGAAAAAGTACAGTTATTACAGCTGGAAGAGGGATCAAAGATGGCGGAAGCTGTTATTACTGGAAAGGTTATGTTTACTTAATCAGAATGTGAGCTTTTTTACTCAATCTAGCAAGAACCTACTTTAGTTGGAGAGCAAGAATAGATCTATAGGAAACCGTTCCATATTAAAAAAGTCCCAGCAATTGGACAGAACATTATGGCCACTGATTAGTGTATTGTTCCCCTTTTGGTTGCCAAAAGAGCACTGGACCCTTAAGACATGGTTACCAGTAAAGGTGTCCAGGCATTATCTAGCACCAAAATGTTAGCAGCAGATCCTTTCAGTCCTAATAGTTGTGAGGTGGAACCTCCATGGATTGGACTTCTTTTTCCAGTACATCCCACAAATGTTCTATTGGAATCCAAGACAACATATTAAACTTGGATGTGTTCCCCAGATGAGCAACACATGAACCTGGCCATTCATGTCAGAAAACATGATTTCTCAATCCAGGGCAACCTGGTCTATTGCACATAAAGGGCACACTGACTGGTTCTGGTCTGCATCTGTAGGACCCTATATGTAACAAGCCACAATGGACTATGTATTCTGACACCTTTCTCCTAGAACCACCAATTACTTTTTCAGCAATTTCAGCTGCAGTAGCTCATCTGTTGGATTGATTCACATGGGGCTCAAACAGAACCTTGGCCACCAATGACACTGTCACTAGTTAACCAAATGTCCTTCCTTGGACCAGTTTTGACAAATACCGACGGCTACAGTATTTGTCAAAACTGCATTTAAGTAGAAGCATGAAATGTTGATTTCCTCATTTTAAACAATTTATTCAAAAAACAAAAGGCCAACAACAGTGGTGGTAATTCACAACAAAAAATGTCAATGTCTCAATAACGTGTCATGTGCCCTTAAGCATCAATTACAGCTTAACAAAGATGTCTTATGCTGTTCACAAATAAACCTATTGTCTGCTGAGGCATTGCATCCCACTCTTAATGAAGGGTGGCCTCAGGTCAGGTTATGAGCCTCTGAACAGTGACTCAGCTGATCCCATAGGTTTTCTTTGGGATTCAGGTTTGGAGAAAGTGCAGGTCACTCCATTTGAGTTTCCCTAGTCTCCAGCAGCCGTTTTCTAATGATGTGAGCTCAGTAAGCTGGTGCATTGTCATCCATGAGGATAAAATTAGGCCTGTGTTGTTCATGCAGGAGCTGAATGACTAGATTAATGATGTTATTCAGGTTGTTTGGGCTTATCACTGTACAATTCACAAAGCGTAGGGCAGTTGTGTATTCACTAGAAACACCTGCCCACATTGTAACACCACCACTAAAGGCTAGTCTGATGACAACAGTGACCGATGCACAGCGCTCTCCTTGATGTCTCCAACATCATTGGCGGCAATCATTGCATCAGAGAACAACACTGAGGCCCACTGGTCCCTCGTCCAGCATAAATGCTCCCTTGCTCAATCATGACAATGATCCATGTGCCTGGTGGTGGGGTCGGGTACCCTTGGAGGTTGTATAGAACACTGACCACACTGATGTAAACAGTTTTGAATAGTCTGATGTGACACTTGGGTGCCTTTCACCTCCTTTAACGGTGCCTGGAGTTGAGTGGCATTCATCACCCGGTTAAGCAGGGCACTGTTTACAATGAAGCTGTCATCAGTGTGGGATGTGGCCAGAGGACATCTACTTCTATGACATTCTGTGACTCTTCCAGTCTCTCTGTATCTCTGTTGCAACCTGCTGATGACACTCCATAAAACTCCGAGGTCAGTGGCCATTATTGTCTGATAACATCCTGTATGAAGCCTCGCAATGGTGAGGTACTGTTAATCAGCTGTTAGGTGTCATTTTGGTATCATGATGTCAAAATTTAAACAGTATGATGACAAGGACTGTTTAAATACCAATTCTGATTGAACCGGGAAATGTATTGGTTGATTCATGGATCAAACACCTGTTGTGAATTTTATCATTATAGTGCGTTTTCATCCTGGAATTTCACCCGGAAGCTGAATATCCCTAACTTTTGGTGAGGAGTGTATACCCTACACCCTCAAAGATGTCACGATGAACAGCTAGTCAGTGTTCACTTCACCTGTCAGTGGCCATAATGCAATGCTTCATCAGCACATATCCACATTAAATTAGTTGGTATTGTGGTACATTAATCCAAAATTTGGCAAGAAAGACATTGATTTTAAATGTTACAAATTTTAAACAAAAAATTAAACAAAAAATTGTTAATATTCAGAAGACTGAACTGATTTTCTAACATGACCGGCCCTGGTGTCCTTCTCAGTGTTGAACTTTATGGCTGTTAGCTTACGTTTCATTTTTAAGGGCAACCATAGAAGAGAAAGATAAACTCCTCTTCAACAGAGGCTGTAAAGCAGCTCCAGTTGTGTGCTCTTTGGCTGAGACAGAACTTCTAATATGTCCTCTGTCTGACTCAGGGGGCTGCAGCAAATAAAGGCACACAGCCAGGCATGCTAAGCTGTTACAGCACAGTAACAACTAAAACCAGATAGACAGACAGAAAAAAGGTTTTTAAATCAGTTTTTAATTTTTTCAGCACATGATTTCTGACGGTATTTGTCAGCATTTGTGAGAACTGATGTTTAAAAATGAAAACCCAAATGTGAGAGCAACATGAAAATATGTAGAACGGTAAATGTTGGAGGCGCTTCACATTGGGACCCTTTTCACAAGCTGATGCACACATATAAACTTAAAGGCTAAAAAAGAAAAATGATAATGTTATTTGCTTTTCAAAAGTTATTCAGAGATGTCCAAAACATTTTAGAGCAGGAAAAAAATTTGGCTCCTAAAGTCTGCTACAGCATGTCATGTGAAAAAGTAAGGGCACCTAACATATTTAGATTTTTATTATAAATATTGATAATGAAAAATTAAAGAAGTACTGCAGAGTTAAATAACACTGAAAAAAAGACCACTAAAATTATGTAATAAAAATATATCAGGACACCCCATCATTTATTCCTATGTGAAATTGTTAAAATCACACAAAAGCATCATTTCAGGTGCAGATGGCGGGAACATTGTTTCAGGAGGTTTGCCCTGTTTCAGTCCTTCCCCTCTGTGGAAGCAAGATTGAACAAAATCCCAAAAGCCTTCCAAAGCCTGCAGAAATAAGGTTTTAGAGGCTTATGAGTTTGGTAAAAAATGTAAAGAGGACTCAAAAGAATCTGTACAACAAACCACTTACATGTGGAGGATATTCAAAACAACTGCCATCATGCCCAGATCTGGGCGTCCACGCAATGTTACCTTGAAAGCTGACTGCAAGCTACTAATATAAGTCTCAAATACTGAAGTATTTGAGAGATACCAGAATAAGAGGACAGTATGAAAACTAAGAAATATAAATGTCTGAGTCAAAGCCCAGATTTTAATGCAGGATGTACATACAGGAAATCCCTCAAACATCATAGTGCTGAAAAGTGAGGTGAGGGCCAATCTTTCCTCAGACCAATATTAGAACCTAGTAGATAGATACAACAAGCATCTCACTGAAGATGAACTAAATCACATACCTTTCCATAGACAAATAAAAAGATTAGACAGCGATATGTAACCATTTCTTTACAAAGAACTGTGTTCCAATTTTTCCACATGACTGTAAACCCCTTCAAGCTGTTTGGGTTTCCCAATGCTGTTTATTCTAAATTTAATCATGATTTTACATAAAAAACACCCATAGGCTAGGTGTAGACCAAGATCCTTGTGTGACATTAACACATAGTTAGACTTTCCATTTTCAGTTTTGTCTTGTGGTTTAAGTGGTTTTGCAGACTTAACTGCAGTTATAGTCATATAAGAAATGAGATTTCAGTGACTGTCAATATGATCCTGTGAAAACTAAGAACCACTCTTGCTGCACCCATAAGATGTAAAAGTATCAACCAAGTCCTGCAAATTAAGGCAATTGATTGAGTTATCATCTTTATTGTGACCACACCACTGTTGGCAAAAGCAAAATGCCAAGAGAAGCAGACATCAACAATGAACCAAAAGAAGCAATTGTTGTTGTCCATCAACTTGGGAAGGCTTAAAAGGTCATCTCAAATTTTTTCAATTCCATCATTCTACAGCAAGAAAGATTATCCATTGGTGGAAAACACCAAAGACATTTGCTATCTCGACAAATTCGCCCCAATGTCAGACTATGGAATGCTCAGAGTAATTGAAAAAAGCATAAGCAAGGCTCTACAGGACTTACTTTGCATGTCGAGTGTAGAGTATAGTAGAGTATATGGCTGGGAAATTAGAATAAGTCTGAACAAGTATTTCTCATTTGGAAGAGTTGCCAGGAGGAAGCCTCTTCTCTAGAAAAATATGGCAGCACATGTTTACAAAGTTGCATCTGAATGAATCACACAACTCCAAGTGCAACATGCTTAGGAAATCTAAAACCAAAACTACAGATGTTTCGCCATAATGGACAGAGCACAAGCACCTCATGCCAAGTCAAGCAGGGTGGTGGAGGTCTGATGATTTGGGCTTGTTTTACAGCTACAGAACCTGGGTACGTTCCAGACATTGAATTGATCAGAAACTCCTCTTTATACTCAAGCATTTTAATTAGATGTGAAATCAACTGTCTCATAGATGAAATTTGAACCTAACAGGGTCAATGACCCCAAACAGGAGCAAATCTACAACAAAAGGGCTGAAAAAGAAAAGAACCAAGGTTTTGCGGTGGCCAAAGTCCAGATCTCACCCTGATGGAAACACTAAGACAACACCTTCAGAAAGTTGCCAGCAATAATGAACTGCATCAATCCTAGGAGGAGGAGTGGGACTATATTTCTTCACAATGATAAGAAAGACTTACATAAAGGCTCATATAGAAAAGGAATTGATTCTACAGCTACTGAATCACTGGGTGCACACAGCTCTTCCTATGACTGTACTTGCAGTGGCAGAAGGTTTCTTTATCCCCTGACTGTGTAATTCTCATGGTAATTTCTCTCTTCCTTTTCCACTTACCCAGCTCTTCTTCTTCTTCTTTTTATCCTCAGCATCCTTGCCCAAGCTGCCCATGCTGGCATGACTGGCAGCGCTGTTGATGCTGGACATGCTTTCTGACGAGTGCTGCCGTCTAATCCGTAGGTCTGAAGGAGACAGACAAAGCATTCCTCAGTGTGAAAAACACTAAGCTGACGGGCGGGTGAAAACGTGAGACTTAGTGTAGTTTTTTTCTGTAAGACTTTGTAACGCTACACTGAGACTGGTGCATGAAAAGGTCATTAGTCAGAGTCACTGTTCCAGCTCACCGATGTTTTTTCATGACTTGAGTATGTGCAGTGCTTTGGTAAAGTATTTCTCCTCCTACCGATTACTTCCATTTTAGCTTTTTGGCTTAAATGTTTTGGATCATCGAACAAATTTTTCTTATCGGATAAACATGATAATTCTGTTTTGAGGGAAAAGCTATTCACACCATCCTGCCCCGGTATAAAGAAGTAATCGACTTGAATTTTTGTCCACTCTTTGTTGCAGAACAATTTAAATTTGGCCATACTGGAGGGTTTTCCAGCATGAAGTTGTGAGTTGTGTGTTTAAGGTCATGCCACAACATCTCAGTCAGATTTGTATCCGTACTTTGATTAGGCCATTCCAAAAGCTCAATTTTGTCCATTTTAAACCATTCAGAGATTCTACTGGCTTTGGATCACTGTCCGGTTGGAGAAGCCATGTAATGTGACAATATTCTCCTTCAGGGTTTTCTGATACAAAGGAGAATTCATGATTCTATCAATTACGGCAAGGCATCCGGCTCCTGAAGCAGCCCGAAACTATGACAATACCATCACTTTGTTTGGCAGTTGGTATGATGATTTTTTTTATCTGACCTGCCATGTTGGCTTTACACCATTTATAACAAGACGCACACATTACAAAATGGTCCACTTTGGTCTCGTCAATCAACAGAATGTTTTACCAAAAGCCTTTTGTAAGGCAGGTCTTTGTGTTCCTTTTGGACAGCTGTGGTTTTGGCTTTGGAACTCCCACAGATACCAGTTTATGCCACTCTCTTTTTTAATTGTTGAATCGTGACCCTCAGTGAGGCAAGTGATGCCTGCAAAGCTTTAGCTGCTCTGGTTTCTTTTGGGACCGCCTGGATGAGTTGTTGATGGAAATATGGAAGACTGGCCACTCCTGGGAAGGATCACCAATGCTCCATGTTTTCTACAGTTGCTGATGATGACTCTCACTGGCTGCACGGTGGCGCAGTTGGTAGCACTGTTGCCTTGCAGCAAGAAGGTCCTCAGTTCGACTCTGCATGGAGTTTGTATGTTCTCCCTGTGCAAGCGTGGGTTCTCTCCTGGTACTCCGGCTTCCTCCCACAGTCCAAAACATGACTGTTAGGTAAAATGGTCTCTCTAAATTGCCCTTAGGTGTGAATGGGTGTGTGCATGGTTGTTTGTCCTGTTTGTCTCTGTGTTGCCCTGTGATGGACTGGCGACCTGTCCAGGGTGTAACCCGCCTCTTGCCCTTAGACTGCTGAAGATAGGCACCAGCTCCCCTGCGACCCACTATGGAAGAAGCGGGTATAGAAAATGGATGGATGGACTCTCACTGTGGTTCACTGGAGCCTTAGACAGAGCTTTGTACAATTTCTAGACTGATGATGCAAATTCTTTTATTCTGACATGTTTTTGAATTTCTTTAGTTTGCGACATATTGTGTTGCCTTTTTAGATCTTTTAGCCTACTTCATGTTGTCACACAAGTTCTATTTGGTTTTCTTGATTTTACAGGTCTGACGGTCATCAGGGTTGTGTGTGGATGGTGAAATTCCACTCAGCTGTCCAGAAATGTGGCTAATCAAACTTAATTCATTATTTAACAAGGGAGCGATTATTCTTTCACAAATGGCCAGGTTGGTTCTGGATAGCTTTTCCATCAATTCATGGAATTATCCTTTGAGAACTGCTTTTTGTATTAACTCAGGTTATCTACATCTAAAATTAAGATTTATTTGATGATCTGAAACATAAAAAAAATCTATCTGAACGAAGGCAAATACTTCTCACAGCAGCATAAAACGATTCATACAGCAGAAACACCATGCTGGTTCGGTTACCTTTGTGAAGGTGGTCTGGACCGTTGAGCGCCACCTGGATTGCCGTTTGAGCGTCTGTGTTCTGGGTCTTCAGCATCTCTATGGTTTCTCTCAACTCGACTAACTCGGATTCCTGGAGCGAGAAAACGAAGACAGGAACAGGAGGTTCTCGTTTTAGCATCACAGAAAAGCTACTTATGAGGGCATGGAATCTTTGTAGCCTGGAAAAAAACAAATATAGCCACACAATGACCAGACTAGGCTCCTTTGTTTTGTTTTGGAATCAACACATAAGCTACTTTGATGTGAACAAATTTTCTAAGTTTGTCTTTGTTTCTGCTTTTAATGAAATGGAAAGGGAGAAGGAAAAGTTTTCCCATTAGATGTAGGAGCCAGCACCCGCTGCTATGAGGGGGAAAAAAGCTGCACTTTTCATTGAGCTGACTTCATAAAAGAGAAGGAACCTCCTATGCTGTTTTCCACCATAGTCCAGTGAGACCTGCAGATAGGTTGGCTGCTTTAATTAAAAGTTAGAACAGTGTTGTTTGTCAAAGGCCTCCCACCAGTCTGCTTTATCCATTAGCCCTCTGAGCTAAAGATATTGATGCTGATGCAGTGATCAGTGTGAAGCTCATGTCGAGCTCTTCTGAAGGCCCCGGGAGAGCTAACATATTCATAGGAAGTTTTGCAGATTTAAAAGAATTATCTCTTTGCAGTTCAAACAATCTTAACTTTGTTTAAAGTGTGGCAGATCTTGAGATATTAGGGAAACAGATAAAACATGAGCAAGACTACTTACTTCACCAAAGCGACCAAAGTTTAACGATACCAGAAATAATCCCATAAGCCTCAGCCACCTTTCCATAGAATTGACACAGCTTGCTCTATCACCCAATTTCTCCTCCTTCTAATGCTGTTTTCATTTATTTGATGTACGGGGCGGAACTTCGCATACCTTTTGTTCCGCGGTCATAGTGAGGCTCTGTAGGCGGCACGTCATGTTGCTGAGGCTCTTTTCGAAGGCTGCCACCAGGTGAGCCTGCAGACACACAGAGACACACGCCATCTGCATTAAGATGTTCTGATTTCATTCCAGAATAACAAGGATTAACAAAAAAAAACATGTTTAACAGAAAAAAATCACAGACTGCAGTGCATTTTGTTGGCAGTTTATGTGACAGAGCAACACAAATTAGTGCCTCCTTGTAAAGAGAATGGTTACATGGTTTTCAGTTTTTCTTTACATACATGTGCATTTTTATTCAGCCCCCTTTATTCTGATATCCTAAATAAAATCAAATGAAACATTCCTTTTTCAGAATTTAGCTAATTACAACATTGCAAGTACCCCAAGGATAAAACCATGGCTACATTGGAACGATTTAAATCAAAACCCAATAATGTGTTAGAATGGCCCAGTCAAAGTCTAGATCTAAAACCAACTGAGATTCTTTGACAAAATCTCCACACCGACTGAGCTTGAGCTGTTTTGCAAAGAAAATGAACATAAACGACAGTGTGTCGATGTGTAAAGCTAGCAGACATACCCCAAAAGACCTGCAGCTACAATTAAGCAAAAAGGAGTTCTATAAAGTATTGACTCTTTTCAGGTTTTTGTTGAAAAATGCTTGGAAAAACCTTATTTATCTAAATATTACCCCAGTTATGCAGTTCAGACTGGACTACTGGTTGCTGCTGAAGACAACTGAGGACCTAACAAGCCTGTGGAGGGTTTGTTTTCTTAAATAACTTGAAGGCTGGACTGTATGTTATAAAAACTGGTGCTGGGATATTTAATGTAGTAAAAAAGCCCAAAACCTACTGAAGGACATGTTACAGCTCAGCAGATCAAATTATTGCTCATAGATTCAGCATGTCTCTCCGGTCTACTGGTAAGCAAGCATAGAGTAAAATGTGTGGTATACACATCAGAGAAGGGCTTTTCTCCAAGACTCAATCTGTCACCTGGGAATCCAGCAGCAACACGCTGAAGGATGACAGCAGGTTAGGAAAAATAGTACCATCTGTCCAGCTGAATCTGTCAGTTAGGACCGTGCCTTTCTGGGATTTGTTGTGTCTTAAAAAATTGTGGAGTTACCTTCATGAATGACGGCCTTGTGAAGCCTTGTGTCTACGACAGCAATATTTGCCCAGCAATGATTTTTATGTGTATGTCTCCTTGTCTGTGTCTGGTTGTACGTATGTAATGCCTACTCTTCCTGTCATCTTCAGCCAGACACCCTGAGACACCTGTCTAGCCTGGTGTGTCACAGGAAGATGGGCTGTATGCCCAGACAAATCAAAGTACGTCAGAGAATCACATGAATTCACACACATATATGCATTTTATCATTGAGCCTCCAGTCTGTATAAAACTGTCTAAAGAAAATTAAAGAATTCCCCATCTTTGTGTAGATGTGAGGAACTGTAATTTCAAAAATAAGCACAGAGAGGAACACCCAATCATGCAAATTTTACTCAGTTTCCAGGGTGGAATCCATGAAGGTCTCGACCTTTAGAAACGCCAACTCCTCAGACCCATCCTATTAACTCTGCATCTTCTTCCAACTCCACCTGTGAGCTCTGACTCCTCACTCCCACAGACCACCTGTCCCCCCTTAAGGAGGTGCTGATTAGCCTAGCGTCCCAGAGATGAACGATCTGCTGTATTCCTCAGAAAGTGCATCTGCCTATTTTTCCAAACTTCTTGAGGTCAGGGGTAAAAGGTTCATGTCACACAAAATAATAAAACTAGATAATCAGAGGTCTTCACTGTCAATGCTGGCTGATGAGATACCCTCCTCAAGGATGTTCCAATGCCACAAAGGACGAGATAAACTTCACAAGACTGTTACAATGCCTCCAAAAAGGAGGTTCACTCCTCAAATGTGCTTTAATACCTCTAATAAAGAGATGCATTAGTCAAAGATGTCAAAATATATTCAATAAAGAGTTGCTCTGCTCTGCATGAGTGGGAATACAGTGCCAGAGAATATATGTTATAAATGTGACCCATTTTCTAAGACAACACAACCTCAATCCTCGCACATTCGAAGCTTTGTGTAGAGAGGATTTTGGATGAAGAACCATTTGGGTCTAATGAGTTGCTAAAATACATTTCATTGTCAAAAGTATTAAGGAATTTGCTTTTGCACACGCATGAACTTAAATGCCACCTTGTTGACAGCCATCACAGAAGCCAGAAGCCACAAGGTTTAGAAGAGCATAAGTTAATTCCTGATTTTCCCCACTGATTCAACTTTCTTATGATACCATTAACAGATAACAGGTAAATTCACTGGGCTTCTGACAGCGACCCATTCTTTAACAATTGTATGTAGAAACAATCTTCATGCCATGTTGTCGCCATGGAAGAAAGTGGAACACCTGTATTAAATCATTTGGAGAGGTGTCTGAATACTTTTGGAAATATGGGGAAATATAATTTCCCAAAAAGTGGATTTGGGTTATTTTTGTTCAACTGCAGTAACAGTAAATGAAGATTCCACCTTTCCAAGGCTGGGAAAATTTGTCAAAAAGCCAATCTTTATACCTGCAAGATAATGTCAGAAATGCTTTAAGAGCAAATCAAACGGAAATGGAGATGACATTTTTATTTTATACACTACAGCAGATACCAGTTTATTGAACAAAAGACTTAGCGATCAGGATGTAAGAGTTATACACTCCTGCGAAAAAGACCAGAAACGTCTGTAAGAGACCCAGACAAATCTGAAAGTAGCAGATTTTCATTTTTTTGTCACATTAAGATACATCACAGCTTGTGGCTGTAAACGGAATCTGTAAGAAAAGAAACATTTTTAAATTCTCTATATAAAAATGTGTATGCATCTGTCTGTCCACATGACACCAAACCAATCAGCAAGCTTCTGGCACAATCGTGGATGGATATTCATTCTAAAACTCATTGTATTAGAATTGCTAAAGCTTAATTAAATTGGATGGTGTTCTCACACAGATCCAGCTTTTAGGAACAGTCCATACATGTTCAAAAGGGTTCAGGTTGGGGAATTCATTTCTTGCTTTTGCCATTTAAAATGCAGCTTTGATGTATGTTGGGATCATTCGACTTTGAAAGACCCATCTGTGCTCAAGTTCTAAATGGATTTTGGATAAAGTGCACTGGGAATTAAACAGACCTTAACCATGATGCTACCACCGCCATATTTGATGGCTTCTGCAGTCTAAAGTCTCACATTGACTCCAAATATTCTTCATGTCATTGTGGCCAAACTGCTCGACCTTTGTCTCTCTGACTAGAAAACCTTTCACCAGAAGACGTTTGGCTTATTCACGTGGGCAGCTGCAGGTTGCACTTGAGCTTGAAAGTGTTGATTTTGCATCAGGGGATTCTTTCTTAGCCGACAGCCTCTCAGTCCATGTTGAAGTAAAACTTGGGGTTCACTGTGGACAGGGACACTGTGGTTACTAAAGTTTGTAGCTTCTACTGTAGTTCATGGCCGACTTCAACCTAGGTGGTTCCTTTGTTGTTCCTTATCTTAATAATCAATTTTTTTTCATCTGAGGTTGGCAGATTGAGTCAGATGTTTGAAAGCTGAACAAAGTTTGGTGGGATTTTTTTGGGGTTTCCCAGCTGGACATAGATCCAAACACAATCCAATGGTATATGTAGCAGACTAACATTAAACTTCTGGAACAACCTCAAACTCAACATTATTAAAAATTTGTAGACTACACCTAAAAGCCAGATCTTTGCTCAGAAACCGACCAATATAAATTAGCTGCAATACTTCTGCCAAGTAGAGTGACCAATATATTCAGCCAGAATTATGCCAGAAAGTTGGTGATGCCTACAAAATGTGTGGTCAAGGTAAATCTTGCTAATGGACCAATTATGAAGGAAAGTTTATGTATATATTTGAGCTTGTATGTAAAATTTTGACCCAAACCTGTGCAGCCAATTCTTGCTTTTCATCAGTCTTCCATAGGAAAAGAACTTCTAAATTGTAAAACAGTAAGAGATGTGGTGAAAGACTGTTGTCTGAAGATTTTTTAATATTTCAAAATATAAAAAAAAAAAAGCCAAACGACAGCGGTAAAAAGGTTTTACATGAACTCAAATGGTACAAAATGTATTTATTAATACAGATAAAGGTTCTGCAAAACACTCCTAAATGTGTTCTTTTATATCTTTCTAGTTTCTCTACTGTTTAGTTTCCAGTTTAGTTTTTGCTGTATTTTATGGTCAAAGTGGAATGCAGAGGAGACAAAGCAGAGGCAAATGCAGAGGAGACAAAATGCAGAGGAAACAAAGTCTGCTTCCACACTTGAACAGGCACCTGGCACTGCAGGAGGAGGAGGAGGCACATTCTGATGCTGCAGACTGTCAATCTAGCTGCAGTTCAGCAGAAAGACTTTGTTGGGGGTTCTGAGCTCTTTTTAAGCCATTGTTTCACCTCAAAACTAATACTCTCTGCTCCATTTTCTCACTCAGTTATTTCTATGTGCATGTTTGTACTCGCACGGATTTAGGAGAGAATCCCATTTTTGCAGAAACCTCATTGGATGAGACAAAAGCAAAGAGACAATCTGCACAGCATCATCAAACCAACAAAAATATCATAAAACAGTCACAAAACACACATATGATGGCTGAAAGCAGAAAGCAAGACCAGATTTCTATTGCTTTCACAGTTGAAACAAGCTGTTCTCTCTAACAGGAGGTTATTATGGAAATGAGCCGTCTGTTTAACGGCATCCTTTGAAAGAAACACACTCACGTTGGCAGACAGCTGGGACGTGAGGGTTGCCACCTTCTCCTGAGAGGCATCCAGCTCCCGGCGCAGCTTTCTGATTTGCTGGTTTTAAACAGGAGAGCAGAGGTGAATGTGTGTTGTGTAAACTGACTTTAAAACTTTCTATACTCATGCTGATTAACATCAATGAGGGAAGAAAAGTGCAGTTACATAGTAAAGTGTGTCAAAAACATTGGAGTGAAGTGTAAAAACATGAAGTGAAGGGGGATTACCGTGGAATTTTGGACAGTTTGGCCCTTGATTGAAAAGAAAATAGTCAAAGTTAACACTATGTTGCATGCTTACATCAAACAGAACTGGAGTGGCCAGAGACACCACCTAATAAACCACACCCAGAAGTAAACAATGAGAGGCAAAGAAAGGGAAGCATGGATTAAAGACCTGGCTCAATAGTACCTGCAAATACCTGAGAATATTTTTAAAAATGGTCACATACAGTTCGAACCAGATATTTACATACACTCTATAGAAAGACACTTTTTATTCTAAGTGTCTAACATGAAACACAACTTAATCTTTCCTGTTTTAGCTCAGTTAGGATTACCTGAATTCTTTCTATTGGCTGAATGGCAGAAGAACAAAAAATAATTTATTTTTTTCTTTAAAGTCAGAAGTTTCTATATATTTCCCCAAGAATTTGCTTTTAAACTGTATGACTTGGGTCAAAGCCTCTCACAATAACTTACTGGAATTTGGACCCATTCCTCTTGACATAATATGTTTAACTAAGTCAGGTTTGTAGGCCACCTTGCTCACACACACCTTTTTAGATTTATTAAAACACCATCCATCCATCCATTTTCTATATCCGCTTCTTCCCTACGGGGTCAAAGGGGAGCTAGTCTCCAGCAGTCTACGGGCAAGAGGGAGGGTACACCGTACTGGACAGGTCAACAGTCGATCGCAGGGCAACACAGAAACACACAGGACAACCATGCACACACCCATTCACACCTAAGGGTAATTTAGAGAGACCAATTAACTTAACCGGAGTCGAACCCAGGACCTTCTTGCTGCAAGGAACAGTGCTAACCACTGCAGTCCTCCCTTAAAACACTTTGTGACTAATTTGGCTTCATGATTATGTTCATTGTCCACTTGGAAGACCCATTTGTGCTCAACTGGCTGGTGTTTTGAGATGTTGCTTCAACATTTTCACATGATGTTCTTTGTTCATGTTTCTATTTTGTGAAGTGCACCAGTCTCACCTGCAGCAAACACTCCCACATCATGATCCAATTCCCTCTATTTAGCAATTGGTGTTCTCAGGCTTGGTAGCTTCTCCCTTACGCTCTCCAAATGTCAGTCAGTCAGTCATTTTCTACCGCTTATTCCATAGTGGGTCGCGGGGGAGCTGGTGCCTATCTCCAGCAGTCTATGGGCGAGAGGCGGGGTACACCCTGGACAGGTCGCCAGTCCATCGCAGGGCAGCACACAAACATCCAGGCACACACTCATTCATACACCTAAGGGCAATTTAGAGAGGCCAATTAACCTAACAGTCATGTTTTTGGACTGTGGGAGGAAGCCGGAGGAACCCTGTGGGAGGAACCCACGCATGCACGGGGAGAACATGCAAACTCCATGCAGAAAGACCCCCGGCCGGGAATCGAACCCAGGACCTTCTTGCTGCAAGGAAACAGTGCTCTCCACTGCGCCATCTCTCCAAATGTAATGATGGTAATTAAGGCCAAACACTTCAAGGTTATTAATCAGAAAAGAGGCATGTATCCAAAAATTTAGGTCTTTGTCCCCGAGTAAATTTGTTAATTTAGCCAGTATCTTCACAAGTTTTTTGCTTTATGACAGGTGTGGGTTGGTATCCTCACATTTTGCACTAAAACACGCTCATCTCTGGGACACAGAATCCATTTCCTTCCAGAACTATATGGTGGCTGGCCATTCCCACGCTGTTCATACTCACATATACTTGTCTGAACAGATGAACATGACACCTTCAGACATGTAGGTACTCAAGGATGAACCGGACTTGTGGGGGATTACAATTTTCCTTCTGATATCTTGATATCCTGAATTCTTTACATTTTTCCATGATGTCATACACAGAAGCAATGTGTTTGAGGTGTTGCCTTAAAAGGCATCCATCTTTGTGTTTTCCATTAACTCAAATGTTATGAAATCAGAAATGTAACAAGCCATGACATCATCGTCTGGGCTTTATCAAATTGTTGAAGGGCATAGTAATCTTAGTGTATGTAAACTTCTGAATCTAAAAAGATTAGAAGCAAAACTTCTAAAAATAAAATGTAGAAAAATCTATTTCCTGTTATTCTGGGATTTAGCAAACAGAAATAGCTTTGGTATCCTAATTGACCTAAACAGCAAATAGTCAGTCGGATTTCATATCAGAGAGTGACAAAAATAAATTAAATGGTTATATATATTTTTAAACAGTTTATAAATCAATGTAAATATCTGGTTTCAACTGTAAGAGAAAAATTGATGATTTCTCAGAAAACTATTAGTTCCTGTAATACAAGTGTAGCTCCGGGTTTGTTTTAGTCAAGATCTTCCATCTGCACTGGAAATGTCGTCCACAGTAATATATAATAATAATCAGATTTAACAAAATTGATCAGATATTTTTCCTTGCTCCCTTGTTTCAACACATTACAGTGGCTTACAAAAGTAGAAGTACCCCTTGAGTTTTTTCACATAGGCTACCCATACACTTCAATGTGTTTTATTGGGGTTTTGTGTGAAAGCAAAACATGGACATCCTGTTTGGTAACCAGACAAAATGTGAAAAACTTCAAGAGGTATGAATACTCTAAGGTGCTTTTACTTTCCGCTAGTTTTGAACTAGGATTTTTACTCATCTAGATGTCATATATTTGAAAATGCATTTTAAACAGAATAGATTAGAACTTTTTTGTACTGAATTTCGAGTGATCCATTAAAAATGCTACACTCCCTTCATCTCAGAGGGCATTTGCTGCTACTCTTTGACCCAAACTTGATCCTGAAGCACATGAACATAGAGTGAAAACTAAAGGACATACAAACTCAGACATAAAGTTGGAAAAACAAGCTACATTAGATGCTGACAAACCAAAAAAGGGTAGAAAATCAAAGTGCGGTAGATGCGTGTTGTGTTAGTTTTTGTAATGAATAAAGTAGAATAGGTTATATATGTTTTAAAACCAAATCACTGCAAGATCATGAAAAGCAATGCAACATAGGATTAACAAAACAGTTTAACTCTAACACAGCTGGATCTCAAATCAGCTTTTGGGTTTGGTTCTGCCCAAAGTCATTAGCAACAAATATTAGCATGTTTTCCTATGGAACCGTTGGACTTTATATGAGTACAATATCTGCAGCAGAACATGCAGGACATTCAAACACAAGACAGTGGAGAGCAAAGAGCAAAGAGAGCAAGAAAGGAGCAACATGCTAGGTTGGACTTTATATGGAACTAATAGAAAGTCAAAGTTAAACAAAGCAGCCACCGTTTACAGAGAAATGAAAAAGTATTTGCCCCATACAGATTTTGGTTGGCTTGGATAACTTTTTTTTTGCCTTTTTCCTTTAATAAATAAAATCATCTAAAAACAGCTTTTCATATTTGCTCGGGTTTACACTTATATTAACCTGAAACATTTCAATGTGACCAAAAACATAAGACATATATGTAGGTTGTTAGAGACTTTTTTATGCCACTCTACTCTGCTGTGGTCCTTTTGAATCAGAGGTTGGACCTCAGCTGTGGGATTGGTGTCACACTGAATTTTACTGCTTCAGCCTGACACTTATCAGGATTTACTGACTCTTGTGCTCAGTGACTAGGCTGACTATGATTAGAAATCCAAGCCAACAACAGTTTTCCAACCAGAAGTTGCCCAAAGGTGAAAAGGAGTTTTCCAATCAGGAAATAGACATTTTAACTTCTGATGACAAATGCAATGCAGCACAAGTGACTGTAAGCGAAGCATGCACACAGAGAAATGCTTGTGTTGTTCCTTAGTCTTACCTCAGAGTGGGCTTTTTCCTCAGTCTGTAAGAGAGAAGCAAACTTCAGTTAGAAGCACTTCTTTACCTCTCAAAGACGTTTTCCACTCTTAACGTGACAAATTAGAACAAACGTCAAAACCTATTAAATGGCAAGGATAGAAGATAACTATACAATCTCATTTAAATTAAAAAATACTATCATTGACAGTGAGAATGATAAAATCCAGCAGAAATGTGAAATTTGATTTGTTCATGAAACAAAAATTAGTTCTACCAGTGCATAAACATCAGCAAAAACAGAAGACTTTGCAATTTTAAAGCTGCAGTAATGAGGCAGAAGAGCATGATAATCAGTTCTGCTTGCAAAAACTAATCCGCAGCCTCCCTGATTGTTACGACTGAGGCTAACAGTATTCTAGTCTTATCTACCAAGGCTACTTTCGCTGCTTGCAGCTCTAGAAATTTCCAATATAACTTTAATAAAAACAGACGAACTTGACCTAGAAGGGCAGAGAGATACGCTGTTAGCTGAATTTCATTTCACTTTTAAAAAAGCAAAACATTACTGGCATCAAATTTTATTTCATCACAGTGTTTTATGTGATTTCCCAAAGCTTCCATGAGTGACTCACCGCAGAGTAAAGTGATGATGTGCTGGAGACCAGAGACAAGGATGAGCCATGGACTGTGGAACACAGATACAGTGTAGATAATTCAAACGATTACACTCAAAACCTAAGAAGTTCGTTAGTTTTATGACCTTTTTTTGGATGTATGAGGTATTTTCAACACCCCTACTTTCATTGATGGCTACCTTGACTTCTAAAAGGTTCTTAGGAGAGAAATTCGTAAGCATATCTTACCTTCATCAGTGCTGTCTCTGAAGGAACCTGAGCGACTGATGGCCCGCGGTCGATCCTCCAGGGAGGTTGCACTGCCGCCTAGTGGGTGACCCTCTCCATAAAGGTCAAAGGAGTCCTGAGCAGGGATGCTGTTGGAGCGGCTCATGCTGCTGCTGTTCCCTGGTGGCAGGTTATACTGATTGATGTTGGTTGGGCTCACTGCACAGAAATTAGATGCAGACAATGTAGCAATGTTAGCCACAATATTAGAGAGTTGAAGATTCTGTAGAAAAAAGTTCATTTTTAGTTCTATGGCTATTAGGGTGTTTTTTACTCATTTTTTGGTCTCCGCCATGACGTTATTCTTCTCTCTGACAGCATCTGCCCTTAAGCTTCCCATCAGTGCTGAACTAAAGACCTTTTCAGTTTTTAAGTGAATCTGGACTGCATTTCATTGGATGATTCTAGACCGAATATGGATATTTTTAAAGTAGAGTTTTAAATTCATGAAACCTTCATTTCTTTAGTGAAAACTCAAAATACAGCATTTTTCAATGTTTTTCAGCATTAAAATTAGTTATGAGAACAAAATTGGGATTCTAGCTCGGCTAATGATGCTGCTAAAATATTTCATCTTGTCTCATCTTATGTTGTCTTGTCTTGTGATCTGTATATATCGAAATACCCCTACTCTTCTTATCATCCACCTATAATCAATTTAACTTACAATATAGAGGTATTTTTTAGTAGAAGATATAACTAGGTATTTTTAAACACTAACAGAGGTTGGAGTAGTGGTATTTTCCAGTGTTGATGCAAGAAGCTCCAGGAGGAGAAAGCGGGGACTGGCTGCCGGTGTCCTGAAGGCCTCCTGTCGAATGCGATCTCAGCCACTCCTTTCCTTCTTCATGGGATGTCTGCCGAGAAGATGGTGGGTACCTGAAAGCCAAAAGGTCACTGTGAACTTAATTCAAAAAGAGACTTTCAGGCTTAAGCAGGTAATTTTGGCAGCAGTAAAGCTACATAGTGGATGCATAAGAGCAGATGGTAAAAAACATGCAGCAATATGACTCAGATCTATGTATGCAACCATCTACATGACTGTCAGGAACATGCAAAAAAAAGAAAATCAGATAGTTGAAATCTTTCTTACAGTCACCAGATGTGTAAGAAATGTTAAGAAACATACATATAATTCAAAACTGATACAAAGATTAAAGTATGGGTCCATAATGACAAAAGAGATTCTTGATTCTTGATATAATTGTGGTCTTAATATTCTCAGTAGGACAGAAAATTCACATAGACGGCATAATGGGATATTGTTTTACAGCATGCCAGCTGGATATTTAAGTTGGGACACACGAAAAATCTTCATGTTGCTAGATGTTAGATGTTTGGTATCAGCCTGTATGTCAAACCTAATTACTTGTTTTAAATGTTAATCCACAACCACATAACTAGTATGAAGAAAACAAAACAAACAAACAAGTGTAACTGTAGCTGCCTGTAGCATTCAAACAGTCCCTCGCTATAATTTAGGCTGAGCCATAACCACAACAAATAACCTATGTGCAGATGTCCACACATTGTGCTGAGCATTCATTACTGATGATAAGGCTAATCTGAAAGTAAGTACACTGCTGATCAGGTGCAGTTCATGTTTTAAATGTGCACTTTAACCAAACACCAACAGACAATTTTTGGTTGGAAAAGAACTATTTCTCTTCTGGACTTTCTTTATTGTTGGACAAAGAAATAATATTGTTTCTGTTCACTGAGGTAAACATATCAAAACTGTAGAAAACCAGACTTTAAAAACCGAGGTAAGGACCAAAGCGTGACTACAAAACCAAGCTAAGGAACAATCCACGACAATGAACTGAAACTTTAACATTGAGGTAAGGACCAATGAGTGATATTGAACAAGGACTTTAAAACTGAACAAAAGGAGAAATGCGGATTTCAAAATTGAGGTAAGAACAAAGTCAGGACCTAGAGACCGAGGCAAGAGCCAAACCATGACACTGAATAGGGCCTTAAAAATTGAGAAAAGGACTGGGGCGAAACTATAAGATCGAGGTTGGGACCATCCATGATACTGACCTGGGACTTTAAAATTGAGGTAAGGAACAAACCATGGCTTTCATAACTGTATACAAGATTACTAAAAAAGTCTTCAGATTTGCATCACTTGGGCTTTCTTAAAGATGACCATGAAAAACATTGCTACAAAGCCAATCAGGTAGGTGTGAGACAAGGTGTGAGACATTAGGTTTAGTTTTTGGAGAGCAAATCTGTTTTGTTGGCAAAACATTTGCTACATCAGTTCATCCTTCCATCTATTCTTCTTTCCATCCATCCCGTCTCGGGTTCGAGACCTGGCCCACTGACCTCTGCTGCATGTCTTCCCTGAGTTTCTCTCCCCATTTCCTGTCAGCTCACTTTCAAAAAAATGAGAAAAAATAAAGCCCACTAGTGCTGCAAGAACAAAAAATATACATTTTTACAGGAAAAGTGACAGCAGTTGTCCAAGCTTTTGTCTGCTAATGAACAAACACACACACACACACACACACACACACCACATGCAAACACATAACACCATTAAACTTTTCTCTCTCCATCTCCAACTCGACAGAAACCCTCCTTATCTCACACATGACAATCCCATATTTAATCCTCTGGGAATGATAATTGAGTTTGCAGTCATTCTTTCTCAGCAGCATTTGCACGCTTGTCACATCTGACCCTTCCCTTTTATCATTGCCCTGTACATCCTTTTCTATTGAACCGGCAATGGGTGTCTAACACTAAACTCGCTGGTGTGACATTGCATAATTTGTCCCTAAAATTATATAAGACTGAAGTATTCCAGCTTTTTCACTCTCCCTACATAATGCAAACAAAAATGTTCGTTAACAGGACCAGTGTGCTTGATTCCAGAATATGAGTGTAGCAGGAAGCTGTTAATCCAAGATTCTTTAACCAAAAACCAAAAGCTGGGGTAAATAAGAGCCTTATACTGCTTTCTAAAATGTGAACAGTGAAAAGTCACCACTGTGTGTGCTAAGCAGAATATCAAACAGGCAGAAAAAGATGCATGACAGCTCTAAGAGACGCATTTCAGGCTCTAATGAGCAAATGCACCAAAGGCAGTCTAAATAACCAAATAGTTTGAAACTGGTAACTAGGCTACTTACCTGCTCTGAAAGAATACCTTAAAACTGAGCATAGAGGCAGTTTCAAAAAGCTACAAATGTGAGTCATTTTTGGTTTCAGGTAATTTTTAAAAAGTCAAAATTTCTCCCACAGCTAAAAGCCACAAAATAAATGCATTTTCTTTTTTCTAATAGCATATTCAGAGAATTTTTAAAATACTTTTAATATGAGTACATTTATTAAATAGGGGGAACAAAATCCCACATTAGTTTATTTTTTTTATTATAAAATCAAAGGTACACTTATTGGTACCCTCACAATTAGTTTAAAATAAATTTAACCGAAGCATTTTTTTCTACATTCTTAAATTAATAAAAACTTTAGATTAGATTTCTGTTTCTTTCAGCTACATCTCAAAATTGGAAAGACAAAAGAAAATACCCTTAATGTAAAGCAGGTGTGTGTTGATCTTCATAATTTGGAAAATAGTATAATGAAAATAGCTACTCACATAGTCTTGTTTACATCAGCTATCTAACCAATAATGTAAGCTTAAAACAACTGGGGTGATTATGAAAAATGCTGGACAAGGGCCTAAATTTAAATGTAAAATTTTTGCAACCACCCACATTAAGTAGGATGGTAGAAATCCACCTAAATCCAAGCAGCTGTTTGGGACCCATGCCAGGAAAATAGCTTTATCTGTCTTCCAATCACAAACATAAACATGTGGAGTTTGCTAATCTCTACTAAGAGTTTTACAAGATACCATGAGCTTTGTTCAGATGAAACCAAGATTGAACTTTTTAGCAACAAGCATACTGGGGTGAGTTTGGCAGCACACAAATGATGAATATGTGGGAAAAACCCTTCATTCTAATGTACAGTATCACAGATCCCCCTGTGATGCTGTGGGGCTGTTTCTCTGCCAAAGGCACTTTAAACTAAATGATGATCCCAAACAAATGGCCAAATCAACACAGAAAGGGTTCATCACAGACAAAATCAATCTTCTTCTATCTAATTGGAAACTTACAATGTATATTCAACCTATAGGATGAGCTGAAGGGAAGAGCGCATAACAAAGGACTCAGGACTGTGAACAAACTAGAGAGATTGTGACATAATAGGAAAGGTCAAAGAACCTTCTCTGTTGTGAAATGTTATAGGAGAGGATTACCGCCATGAAAACATTTACTGAATAGCTATAAAAAAAAAGATGTTTCCCTACATCTAAACAACTTATAATCGTGGTTAAAAAAGGAGTCCACAAAAACAGTCTACTGATATCTCAACTACTGTCTAAATCTGGATGAATTGTCATTGCAGTTGATCTACCCAAGCCTGATTTTTATTGTGTTTGTTTAGCCTAAATTTAATCCAGACTTATCGGGTAAAAACAAAAACAATTTTCAAACAGTTTCTCCATGCTAAATGAAGACAACTAATCAAACTTACATAGCCATAAAAATATCAGGAAGAAGTGTACTTTGGAGTGGAAATTGAAGCTCTGAATCCCAAGAAGCAAGTGTGGCTTTCATCCTGGCTATGGAGCAGTGGACCAAATATTTATCCGCATGGAGTTACTGAGGGGTTCATGAGAGTTTGATTGCTCGACTACATGGGTTTTGCGGATCTGAAAAAAAAAACGTACATTCTCAAAGCATTTTGCAAGGGAGGCTGCAGAAGTACGTCACGGAGTTCCTGGACTCTGCCTGGGCTGTGCATTGTCCCCGATCCTTGGAAACAATCTCAAGGCATAGAGATTGTGGAGAGGAGGGTGTCTGCTTTGGGAACCTCAGGGTCTTATCTTTACTTTTTGCAGATGATGTGGTTCTGTTGGTATCTTCAGGCTACGACGTCCAGTGCTCACAGGAGCAGGTGAAGTGACTGGCTCCTCTAAGTCTAAAGCCATAGTTCTCAAACAGGAAAAAGGGGGGCTAATCTCTCCAGGCTGGGTTCAGTGTCTTCCGAATTAGGGTGATGTGAATGGATTGGGTGCCAATAAGTGGACTGCTGATTATTTGATAAAAAAAAAAAAACTGAACGTTGGATTTTTTTCGCCCGTAAATTAATCAAAATTATTTTGATGTAATACAACATGAATTTAAACAAATGATTTTTTTCACATCTTCACTAGGAGGCCCAATACAAGTAGTGGGTTCTGTGTATTTAATGCAAATGTCCTAAATCATGTAGTCCTGCATTCTTTAAATCTTCAAGCACATATTAGGAATTCCTGCTTAGGACCGCAGCATGAATAACATACAATAACATACAAACATGCACCGGTGATCCATGCAAGTGGAAACAGTCAACAGATAAAACTAGGGATGCAGATGTGCTGTACCTCAGTCCCTTTTTAGGGAGCGTGTTTCTGTCAAGGGGCATGCTGTTGAAACAGAGGACGGGCCAATCAGATGAACACTGAAATCATTTGTTTTCCGTGACACACGAAAAAGAAGCTGAATGTTCACAGAGACTTACAAACGGAAAGAACATCAAGACATTATGCATCTATGTAAAACTACAAAGCTAAAAAGACATAACGGTGTTTAAGTTGATTGTTTCATTTTTGAGACATACAGCTGGACCACTGAGAGAATATAAATGTGTGCTGTGAAAATATATACTGTAATGTACTGGATGCACAGTGTGTGGACAAAACAATGAATACACTGATACAGACTTCTTATGAGTATGTCTGAAATGATCTGAATTCATTGGGATTTTCTTTCTGCCATGGTTTTGAAACAAGGTGTGATTGATTATTGTTACTTTTGCAAAACCAAAACCAGTGCAGAAATCTTTACTGTGTTCTGAATGAGTTCATGTTTTGTTGTTGTCACTAGCATTACTAATTAGAGTAATTGTCTAAGCTTCTTTTGCGTTTTGTTGCTAGATCCTAAGGTAGGAGGGCTACACTTGTTGTCTCAGTTGTCAAATGAAACAATGAATACGATTCTTCCTAATCGTATTCTCTCTTACTCACCCCTCAGACAGGGTGGACTTGATACTGCCGGTTCGCGTAACCTTAGGCCCGTGATGGCAAAGCGGCATGTCAATGGACTCAGAGCTGGTGTGCAGACTGGTCATACTCTGGCAGCTCAGTGTGTCCTTGCTGCCGGCTGACGAGCTACAGGCAGGCCAGGGGCGAGCGTTGGAGGGCAAGGAAAGGCCAGAGGCTGGGCTGGAAGCCAGGGAGTCAGTGCACAGGTCAGGGGTTTTACCGTACAGCGGGCTGCTGCCGCCGCTCAGGCCACCAGCGCTTCCCAGGCTCCCCGTGCCAGAAGAAGGCGAGTCCAGGCTGGCCTGTCTCGCCAGCGTGCCGTGGGGGCTACCCAGTATTGATGGGCACTTGCCAGAGTCGGGCGTGCCCGGAGAGCTCGCCTTGCTGCTGGCTTTGGTGCCAAATAATCTGGGGGGTAGAGAGGTGGGTGCAGTCATTTAGAAGTGCTCAGAGGACAAGTGATGAGCGATTGCAAATCCATACTAGAATATAAAGGACTGTTATACTTTGGGTTGAAAAGTAGAACTACACTGAGGACACCCGAAGTACCTTGCAAAATAATTCTTTTTTTTAACATTTTGTCTCAGTGAAGCTACAAAATTCTATGTATTTTATTGAAATTCAATGCTATAGACCAACACAAAGTAGTGCATAGTTATGAAGTGGAAGGAAAAAGTTTAAAATCTTAAAGTAAAAATCTTAAATGTGTGGTGTGAATTTTCTGGTCCCCTGTATCAATACTTTTTACTGCAAGTCTTATTGGGTATGTCTCTACCAGGTTTGCACATCTACAGCTACAGAAACAGCTCAAGCTTATCTGTGAACATTAATTTTCAAGTCTTGCCACAAATTCTCAATTGGATTTGGTTTGGGGCTTTGACAGGACAATTTTAACACATGAACTATTTTGACCTAAAGCAATAATTGTAGCTCTGGCTTGTTTAAGGTCATTGTCCTACTGAAAATTGAACCTCTGTCCCAGTCCCAGGTCTTTTACAGCCTCCTTATATTTTTTTCTAGGATTGTCCTGTACCTAGTTACATCCCCTAATCCATCAATTTTGTCCAGCTTCCCTTTCCCTGATAAAACATAGCGTCCCCACAGCATGATGCTACCACCACCGTGTTCCCGTGTTTAGAGCGATGTCCAGGGTGATTTTTTTTTAGCCACAAATAGCATTTTGCATGCAAGTTAAAAAGCTTAATTTTGGTTTCATTTGACCAGAGCACCTTCTTCCACATGTTTGCCATGTCCCCTAAATGGCTGGTGGCACAGCAATTTGTAAAAAAAACTTTTGTCTTGCCACTTTTGCATAAAAAAAAGATTTGTGGAGCACACACATAATAGTAGTCCTGCATCTTCTCTGGAGCTACCATGGACCTTTTGGCTGTTTGTCTGATAAATGCTCTCTTAGCCTGGCTTTTCAGTCTAGGTGTACAGACATGTTTTAGTACTTTGTGCAGTAGAGCCCTGTAAGATGTTAAAAGTTTGGAATAAGGTTTAATAACCCAAACATGCTTTAAACTTCTCCACATATTTATCATTGATCTTTCTGCTGTGTTCCTTGGTCCCTATGATGCTGTTTGTTCACGGTTCTCTGGGGCCCTCATAAAACTGATTTACACTGAGATTACATTACGCATAAACTAGGTGACCCCTGAAGGCAACTGACCGCTGTGGATTTTATTTAGGGGTATCAGAGTAAATAAAAGTTAAATATAAATGCATGCAACGTCTTATAATCTTCTATTTGTAAAAGAAAAGGGATTGAAAACCATGTATCGTTGCAATTCACTACCTTGTGTTGATCTATGACATAAACTCCCACAAAATATAGAAAAACTAATGGGGTGTGAACACTTATGCAAGGCACTGGATATGTAACAAAGCAAATCAGCCTCTAAAACATCTCCACACTGAAGACACTTCCAAACACGTTCCTCCCCTGCTGCAATTTAGGCAGTTTAAACCATATGACTTTAAATAACCTGTAGGACTTTTAATCCAGCTACATTCTTGCATCTGTTCATGTCTGTCGTTGCAAGATTTTCCAAAAAATACATAAATATAACTCTGTTGAGGAAAAAGAAGCTTGAAGATATGCTGGCATGGTAGGATCGTGTGGGTCAGAGGTTTCCAGACACGTCTGCTAAACAACAGCTTGAAAACAAAGACTGGGTGTAGAGAAACTTCCTGCTAACTTACTTTGATCTAGGCTTCATCTGCAGTTGCTTATTGTCTACACTAGGGAGCGGTCTATGTAACAACACCCTTAGATGTGCATTCAATCCCTTATTCTATACTTACATAGGATTTATTGGGTGGTTTATATTCATTCTGTGCATCCAGATAAAAAATGAGAAATGTCAGAATGTTTAAACCATGGTGGAGCAGTTACATTATGGCTCTTTTCTCTCAGAGCCTTGGGAACAGCCTGCTTCAGGAAAGAAACAGCTGAGCACCACATTTATCACTGAATTAAAACCACATTGAAGCTCCGAGATTAATTTTCTAAAAGCATCTGATGAACTTTTGAGACTGTAGCCTGTTCCTGAATATTTGCTGCACAGTAAAAGCTAAAAAAAAGTAACTAAAAAAAAAACAATGCGGTGAAATGGCTGATTCACGTAGAACCCAACAACAAGACAAGGGACCAAGACAAATGAGAGCAGGGCGGATGTATTCCGTGTCTGACCTGCGGAAGGTAGGAGAAGAGATGTCTGGGTATTTGGATCCTGGCTGCCTGAGGCCTGACTGGCCTGCTGAATTGGAGGGGGTGCTGGATTTGGGAGAGGTAGACAGGCCTGCTGCTGGGTCTTGGTCTGGCACCCCTACTTTCTCTTTATCCGTCTGGTTCACGGTGATGGGACTGGAGCGGTCTGAGCCCACCTTTCCCTCCCTTCGTTTGGCACCCGCCTGCGTTGCTGCCCCGCCTGCTGACTTGCCGCTGACATTTGATTCAATGCTACTGGAGCTGGAGCGGTTCCCGCAGCGCCCCGCTGCTGCCCCGCTGGAGGATTTGGCAGGTCTGGGGAGGGAGCGGTACTGCAGGGTGACTTTGGAGCCACTGCAGTTGAGGAGAATCCCGTCATCCTGGGGCTGCGAGCCATCCAGGCTGGTTTTACGCACACCACCGATGCTCGTACCTTTGCCGAGGGCAGCTGAAGACTTGGGAGCCTTGCCCAGGGTGGCTGAGCCACTGGTGAGGGCGGCACCACTAGAAGTAATTAGAGTGCCAGCAGGACCAGGGATCTTCTTGTATCCAAATGAACTGGTGGCAGGTGGGCGAGCAATACCAGAGGGAGGTTTCTTGCCTTCATCCCCACTACTTCTCCCAGCATCTGACGGTGAGCGCTGTATCCCAGCAGAGCTTTTGGAAGGCACCTTGCCCTTTTCTGAGGCTTTTGCATCATCTGTTTTACCTGCCAAACAGACAAATGAAAACTTCAGATTTAACATCCTGTCATGTTTTTATCATCATGGGAAAATGTAGTTTTTTCACATGAAGTTTAATGGATTTTATTGAAATTTATTGGAAATAGATCAACACAATAGGTATGAGATAGGTTTCTACCAGTTTTGCACAACAAGAAACCACACTTTTTGAATATTCATCTTGGCAAAGTAGCTCAGGCTCAGTCTGGTAGGCAGAGATCATCTGTGAACATCAGTTTTTTCTTTCCAAAACATTCTCAATGGAAATGAAGTCTAAACTTAATCAATATATCATACTTTGATCTAAACCATTTGATTGTAGCTCTCTGTGTATATCTAGGGTCATTCTCCTGCTGGAAGGTGAACCTCCATCCTAGTCTCAAGTCTTTTGCAGCTTCTAACAGGATTTCTTCCAGGTTTGCCCAGTATTTAACTCCAATCTTCCTATTAATTCTGTTCAGCTTCCCTGTTCCTGCTGAATGAAAGCCTTCCCACAGCATGATGCCGCCAACACCAAGTTTCACTAAAGGAATAGTTTATTCAGGGTGTTCACTACAAAGTGAACTCTGTAAGGCTTTTCTTAAGGCCCGATTTGTAGTGTACAATAGACAGTTATTCAGTCAACAGATTCTTCCAACTGAGCAGTAAATAGAAGTGGGCTGCATATAGAATATTTTTTATTTATTTTGAAAACCATTTATTCTTTTCCTTTAATTTTACAATGATGTGGAACTCTGTCTTATCACATACAATTCAGATAAAATACATTGAGGTTTGTGGTTGTACTGCGAGTAATTGTGAAACAGTTTAAGGGTTGTAATAATTGTGTGAGCAGCCAACAACCAAACATTAACTGTTCTAATTATAAATAAGCATTTTTCATGTTTGAATTTTGTTTATTAATGCAGTCTAGGCTGCATCTCCCACCTGGTGTTTTGAGTGTTGCAGAGGTCCCCTTGGTCCTGGGTGGTGTAATTCCCACCTGGGCCGTCATGCCCCTCCTCCATGAGCCTGTCTGGGACATCTGGGCAAGCCCGGCTGCCTTCTGGCCCGTATCCTCATACTGACCCTGGGTTTGGGGGGTACAGGGGGATGAGGAAGGCTTCCAGCGGGAGGGGCTACCGTTAGGGTCCATGCTCATGTCCAGCTCCTCCTCCACTTTTTTCAGGTCTTCGGCTCCGACCCAACTGATGCTCACCTCCGGCTCAGCATGCTTGGACCTGCTCCCTTTCTGGGACTGTGAATGGAGGGGGGGTTTCGGGGATTAAACACAGCACTGATTAGTTGATGTTTCTGTGAGATAACACAACTGTAAAAGACGTTCTCTCTGCAGCATGTAGAAAATTAATCTAAAGATCATGTTTTATTGGAAGATTTATTTAAATCAGCTTACAGTTTTCATGAACAACAAGATAAATCAACAACCTGGGTATTTTTGAAAAAAACTGTTAAGCACATTCAAACACACACTGAGTCATTAGAAAGATGGGAGAGCGGCCGTTAAAGCAGCAGGGCGTCAAGTGAAGTCGCAGCTATCTTTGGAATCTCCAATGTACAGATCCCCGACTTTTGGGACGCTTACAAACGCCCCTGCACAAACACACAGAACAGTGAAAAGCAGCCCGTACCTTAACAGATGGTCAGTCTCCCTAGCAACGCCAGAGTCTCTTAAGAGCCCAGTCTGTTGAGTATTTCATGAGAAGCCAAGGATACTTGGCAGAATAAAGCAAAGGTCCTCTGAGGAGAGCTGAATGCTGCTCTTATAGCTCCCACCGTCAGCTGTAATTTCAGAACTGATGCAATGGTTGGCATTTGTTTTAGGCCAAAACAAAGATGTTAGATGAGGCAGTTTACTTATTTTTTGCTTGAAAACATAAACATATCCAGAGTCTTCCCAAAGCATTTTTACCTCCTGAACTTTTTCAGTTTTGTGTCTTTAAAAAGATACATCCTAAACACACCAATGTGAAAAAATTCACATTTTTTAAATACTTTTAAAGGTTACTTAAAACATCTATCCACGTCACTGTCTTTCTTTCAAATGTCTTCCCAACACAGAAGCATTGTAGTGATGCCAGTAAGGACCCATCTCGTGCACCCACCTGTGCTCCTTTGCTTTTGCGGGACGAGCTTGTGGTGGAGTACGCTGGTGTGTTCAGATCATCAGTGCTGAAGTTTTCCAACGTATCGCTGAGGCCGCTGCTCACTGAGCTGCTGTCGTCCCAGCTACAGGAGGACAAGAAGAAATGAAGAGAAGAAACAGATTGAGTATGCTGTAATATTCACTAAGGCACAGTCTTTTCTCTTCGAGTTGAACAGCAGAAATGTCTGACTCACTTCACACATCAGTGAACTCTGCTTTACGAGCATCCAGCATGCAAGCCATCTGCTTCCACCATATCTTTATAATAACTAAACTGTACTTTGAATACAGTGAAGATGTGTAGAAAGTCCATAATGTCACATGAAACAGCTAAGCTCCTGCTTTTTAGGGTGAAAAAAGGCACACTGACTCATCATTTGTGCCTAAGTAGATTCATATTATTGTTGTTATGATTTATTTCATCTGGAAGGCAAACAGACAAAGGCTGCTATATGAGGAGCAGATGGATCAAACAAGCGGATTATTACTACACTGCTTAAGTTCTGTTCTTAAAACTCATACAATATGGTTCTTTAAACTTCAACCAGATTTTCTGTCATCAGATACAATAAACAAGCTCAGTGGAAAGTTCACTGGGTTCTCTGTGCCCATTTTGTCCTTGCTCACACACACTTCTACACACACGGAGTGACAAACAGCCCGCTAAGACATGCACAAAACAGTCTTTGCAGAAATTACTTGGTTTCCATGCCAACCTGTCTAGTCTCATCTGCATCTGGCTTTGCCTTTGTGCTCCTGCTTGTGATTGTAAGAGACCCTTCCTTAATATGCATGATAAATCTGGTCCAACACATGTAGCTCAATCTAAATCTAAAAAGGATCCAAACTAAAAAGAAACAGTTATATGGCAATAATTTAAAAAGTGATGGCCACTGTATTTTAAATGTTTTTTGTCACATTCTAGAGAGTTGGTTCTTAAATCTGGTCCTCAGGACCAACTGTCTGGCATGTTTTAGGTGTTTTTCTGCTCCCACACACCTGACCTAATAATAAACGGGCTTCTGCAGCACTTGATGGCTGAGCGGGTAATGCAATTATTTACATCAGGTGTGCTGGAGTAAAGATAACATGGAGGGCAGTGGGCCCTGAGGACCAGGACTGAAAACCACTGCCCTAGACCAGGGGTCTACAACCTGTGGCTCCTGAGCAACAAATGGGTCTTTCTCAGCGAGATTGACAAGTGTGATCCCTTGATAGATGGAACACACGCTCTTGTCCTCTTACTAAAGACTGGGGTGACTACCCCAGTCTGCCACTCTGCGAGAGTACTGGGAATGTTTCCAGTCTTTCATATAACATCAAAGAGGTGTGTCAACCAAGATGGGTGCATTATGCCCAGAGCCTTCATTATCTTGGGACAAATCCCTTCCACTCCCAGTGCGCTACCACTGGGGAACTTTATAACTTCCATTCATATTCCCTCCAGTACCTGTGGTAGAGTCCCCACCAGAGGGATTGAAAGACATTACAAACAGGTTTCTTCACTAAACATTTGCAGTAAATCCTTATGTCTTTTTTAAATTACCAGACCTTTTAAGAAGTCTCCACCGCAACTAGATGAGGCTCTGGATGAGGGTTGATCACTGGATTACCTTAAATTAGACATAATTCCAACTTGATATATATATATATATATATATATATATATATATATATATATATATATATATATATATATATATATATAACCTCAAGCTATGTTGAAAATGTTGAACAGGACGCATACAGCTTGGATCCAGGGTAGTTGTCCCAGTAAACTAATGTACAAAACTGTATTATTTTAATAAATAGAATGACTCGCAGTGAAATCGAGGAAACAAATGCTTTAACATAGGCAACAGGTATCCACAAACAACACTTAATGATATTTGAACCAGACACCTGCAGACACCTAGCAACCTAGATGTCCACTGGTGCAGTGCAGAATTGATTTTTACCATCTAACAGGCAGCATTTATCTTTGTGGCATTAATTTAACCTCAGGCACTGAGTTTACTTTAGTAATGCTTAAAAACTATAAATTTTTATGAATCTTTTTTCGCAAAAAACAACCATTTGTACAGCCCAACATAAACGGTTTCAGTTCTTTGTGCTACTTTGGTATTTTTCCATCCAAACCTGTCCTTCTACAATCTCATTTTCCTCCATTTCAAAGCCATTATTGAAAAAGCATTTTAGAGATGAAAAATCACATTTTCAGTCGGAGGTTTCTTGTTATGAATCTCCAGCTTTTAAAGAGCTATTTACAGGGCTAAAAATGCAGTGTTAAGCTTTATAGGTGGGATGCAACATACTTAAATAAGCATTAAGGTATTTGTTTTTTGCAGCACTTACTGGGTGTCCAGTCAAACAAGAATCATTGAAATATACCCAGCTGATTTCTTTTCAAACAATTTCGTTGTGACAGCATGTAAAACTGCATGTCTTAATATGCAGATGACTGCTTTAAATACTCTAGTGTTTACAATAGTGTCTGGTTTGCATTAGCAGTTGATGTTGTGTGGATGTTTCCTTTCTTGCAGGGACACCACTCCTACAATCTGATTTAAAGTCCCTTCCTTTGCTCAGAGGTGCTTAGATCAGAAACGTCAGTAGTGGCAGGGGAGCGTCGGAGCACTCTGCTGCATCCTCTGAGACGCTCCCTCCTGTGCGTGACAACAAGGGAAGAAGAGTCAGTTTTAATGCTGTAAACAAAGAGACTTGGCTGTCCTCTAAAAGACAAGTGCCCTGCAGATGCACACAGCACCATTCTGTATGCATCATGTAGTGTAAAACGTTGGCCTAGAATGCTAAAAAGTTCTAAATTCACAGAGAGAAATTCTTTTTCATACATACAATTCATCTGGGATCAAAGACACAGATGTTTTTATGAACACAGATTGCTTCAGAAGCCTAAATGTAGACATGTATCATTTCAGCTTCTATTATACAGGAACTGATTAACTTTTTAACATAAAAACACTAATTTTCCATCTATTTGATGCAAATTGCTCTAGATCTTTTCAAGGGCTGCACATTCATTTGGGTACCACAAAAAGGGGAATGGTGAAAGAGCGCTGACAACATGGGCAGCTCTGAGGTCTATCATCATATTATGTGATGCAGAGGCAGATGGCTGTGTAGAAGCTCAATTACTTCCAATTCCTATCTAAACATTAGAATATTCTCCCTGCCAGTTCATCCAACTGTGGCCTCTGTAATGAAATTCTGAAATCTTCTAATGAATTAGTTTGAAATGTAAAAGAGATGATTAAAGCAGCTTCTGTGCGAGCTAATTAACACACTAAGTTAAACTGAATGGTATCTGCACACAAATAAGAGCTCCCTTAGCTTATTTGATCAAGATCATTTTTAAAATACTGTAACAAAACTAAACTGATACAAAAAAAGGATCAAGGCCAGATTTCCTTAATAGAAATGGAATTGGTTAACAGATCAATGAAACTAGGGGTAGGAACTAGGAATAGAGAAGCTTCTATTGTCAAGGTATAGCAAGGTGTTAAAAAGGCTGTAGTTTTAACAAGTCTGACAAGTTTGGCAGTAAGGAAATATGTCTAGTGAAACTAAAGGAGAACCACCCATCACTCATATTAAGATAAAACTGCTTTAAACCAAGGTTGGTAAGAAATGAAAGGCATGTCTGTAAAGCAGATGGCTGCAGGCTGGTTACCTGAGCAGAAAGCTTAACTGTTTAACCAGCTAATATCAGTATGTTATTCTTGTGTTATTCTATAATGGCAAAATATATATTATGTGCAGACACAAGATAAAGCATTTGTGAAGCAATTGAAAAAAAAAAAAGCTTTTAAATTGATATTTTTGCCTTAGTCTGGTGGTGCTCAATAAACACCTTGTGGCACATTTAGCCATTTTCTAAGCCTTTTTTCAACCACATATCCACATCTGGCTCTTCACTGTTGCTCTAGATAACCAGAAAACATGAAACCTTTTTATGCTACTAATTTAAAAGCAAACTGGGGGTCTTCCAGTTACTCCCTCTCATAATTTTTAGTAATTGTTGCATTGCTTTGGTGTGGAGGGATTTGACTCACAGAATGCATTGGACTTTGATATGTATATTGTAATGGTTTGGGTTAAGTACAATTACCACTATACACCATCTAGCTGTAATTTTGACCAAGTGAACCAGATTGAAAGCTGCTGATACAGTTGTATTATGTGTACTGTGGTTGCCAGTGGAGAACAGCATGGATAATGTAATTATAAAGAGCTGTTGAAAAGTTGCTATACTGTCACCTATCTTGCCATGTAAATTGGCATTTAAAAAAAAACAATACTACAGACTTACACTAACATCCATAGTTTGGACACAGTGATCTGCTGCATCATAACCAGGTAAGTTATACTTCTGTGATGTCATCGTGTTTCTCTCTTTTTTCATATCAAAGGATCGAATGACCATCTGGGAATTAGATATCAGTTTTAGTGCCATGAGGGCTGCCAAGTGGTCAGAAAATTATTAGCAAAATTAGCCAAATTGTTAATCTCCTATGGCATCATATCCTCCTACAAAAACAGATATGCAATTGTGTGACGAGGATGTAAGAACAATGGGTTCTTGTAGTTTGCGCTGATTTACCAGATGAATTATGTGTATTGAGCCAAAGGAAAATATAATTTCACATATTTAGTGCTCCTGCTCCAGTGGTGTTGCTCTGCAGGAAATAGATTACTGTGTTTTGTTTGTGTAAATTTTAAAGAGAAAATCTTTACTGTATACTAAATAAGCTCAGTTTTCTCTGATTAAAGGTGGATTAAACAAACAAAAAGTGTTGCTCTATAAAAAGACCATCCTAACTGAATCAGTGTAAATATTTCATCAAGCTGCCTCCCAGGATCAGCAGTAATTTCTCTTACAGAAACGTGGCTAACCAAGCTCCTCCTCTGAGACTTGCTCGCTTTCACGTCATCACATCTCCTACAGGGGCAGGAGGGATGTTCAAAAAATGGCTCACACAAACTCAGTAACCCTACGGCAGAGGCAGGCAATTCGGACATTTGTGTCATAACTTCCTAAATTAACCATGAATGCAGAATGTTCATGCATAAATCACTCAAGACGACATTTTATATTTCATATCCCAGGAAGGGAAATGTCTAAATGTTGCTGAACAAGTCATCTTGTCAATGAGCGTCATTCAAAATTACTCAGTCAACGACACACACTTGCGTTGTCTTAAACTGTTATAAGTTACCTTCCTTTAAGTCTGTAAGAGGTCTGGTAGAGAACTGTATTCATAAATAATGGTTGATATTATTGCAACATTACAAGAAATGCTTCTCTTTCACGTCAAATGCTGTTTCAGTCTGTAACGCAATATGTGCAAAGAATGCTTCATGGCAGGTGTTTGAAAGTGAAAAAAAACAGCTCCCTCAAAGGAAACCTATGTTTTTTTTCTTTTATTACATTCTTTTGCTATTGGTTTTAACCAGCTGCATCATTGGTATGAATAGGTTAAAGTGGTTCTGCTCAGCCATGCAGGAAAATGCTCATGCAATATTTAATGAACTCTTTCAACAGTTCTAAAAAAGAAATGATATTAGCAGAGTGAAGAAAGGATATATGAATTGCCTTGTAGCAAAGTGATAAATAAATCCCTAATGACAGGATCAATAAATAGCTACAGTACCAGGGGAAATAGAAATAAAGAGCATTAAGTGATTATTAGGTATTATAAGTGAAATCACTGAGTTTTAGTTCATATCTGTCAAGTTTAGCAAATGTATTCACTCTATCCAACCAACTAACAAAACAGCCAATGATCCAAGCAACCGTCTAAACTACCAACACGCCGACCAAAAATGCACCCAATGACCAACCAACAACTAACCCATCCATCCATCCATCCATCCATCCATCCATCCATCCATCCATCCATCCATCCATCCATCCATCCATCCATCCATCTATCCATCCATCCATCCATCCATCTCCTAAAACTGACCTGACGCTGGCTATTTATTTTTATAGATAGCCTGTGGAGTATATACTCCAGTGGAGTATATACTCCAAGTATAAATGTGCAGTTTATACTTGGAGTATTTTTATACTCCAAGTACAAACTGCACGTAACTGATGCTGTCTGTGATGACGTCACCACATCCACAATTAAGCCTTTTCAAACATCAGTTTTAGGTCAGTCTAAAGTAAATCATACATGCTGGTAAGTGAAGCTTTATGTATTGTAATTAAATTGCTTGTAGCTTATTTTCACATTTTTATGCACACATATATACGTAAATAGAAAGCACTAATTTCTTGTTCTCCACGACCACTTTAAAGCTAAAGCCAAAAAATTATTGCAATATTTTTTGAGGGAAAAAAAATATATATATTTTTCCTTTTAAACTTAAATAAAGCGATAAGTTCCCTTTCCCCAAGTTAAAACTTGTGCATTGCTACTGGAACAAATTGCCACAATTTGACTAGATTCAAACACACAACAATTAAGAACAGTCATCAAGAGATCTGGACAGAGGATGGTTAAAGTTTTGCCATCAACTTACCTTTTAAAGGATAGTTGCTTCCTGTTGTCTTATCATTGAAAAGCCTTGCTTTGATCTTTACCACAAGAGGCAAAGCCTCACATGATAGAAAACCTAGAAGCTGCTGTGGCTCGACTGGGTGTCGAAAGAGGAAATGGAAATGTGAAAGAAAGGAAGAAAGGACTCCTCAGTGTTCCACTTCTACCTACTGCGACTGCCAGCTTCCCCTCCCTTCTGTTTGTCTCCCCCTCCCCTTCCCTCCTGACCAGGATGGGCCTAAGAAGTCCTTGGAGAGCCGATCAGACATTTTGTCAGCAGCAGGTTGCACAGGGTTAATTAAAGGAGAATGACAATGCAGAACAGAGCTAAATCAAAGAGGAAATACTTACTGAATAAGAAGTAACCAAAGACTGTGGTTTGGTTAGACCAGAACAAAAGTCTATGCATAATATAGGAGATATGAGATGCTAAGAGATGTCAGTTCATGTGTTGCTGCATATTCACATATTCATCTCTCTTTATTTCCATGAGATAGCTAACTGTAGCTTCTGTTTCTGCAGATCAGTCACATAGATCTACAGTATGTGACTGAACATAAGTGTTTGCTGTGAAAGGACAGTATTGATTGCAGCCACTGATTGGATACCTATTAAAGAAAAATGCAGTATGACAAAATCTAGCTTCACTTTTGTTAAAGTTGATATACATAAACATACAAGAATAAATATTAAATATAAACATGGACCTACAGCTGCAAGATAGTCTGTTATTTACTGAAGTCGCAAAGCCACATTTTCATACAGTACACCATGAGTAGATTATAGAAACCTACTTTAAACCACTGGCTGTTAAAGCGGGTATGACATATTTCCAAAAGTAATGAATAACACGTTGTAACAAACGGCTTCTTTTCGTACCTGGAAAGTTGGGAGCAAACAACCATTCTAAATGGCTAAGAAACGAAATGACAAGAGCAAGAACATGGACCGAGATATCATCAAGAATTACTTTTAAGATGCCAGTTGAACATGTTAGCTAGCCGTGACCGCTTAGATTAAAAAGAAACACACCTTAATGGAGTTTAATCCCTTTGAAGTGGGATGTGGTTTGAGGTCATAACCAGTAAAAATCTTATTAAAGGAGACAACTCTTCACTTTGATGAAGACACCATTTGTTGTGTTACAGCTTTTTGTTGGTGCTAGTTTTAGTGCTCATGAAATCTCGGAGTGTAGTAACATTTAAACGTGGACATTTTAAAATCTCCCTTCTCAAAAATATCAGAGCTGTTTGTGAAAAAGCTTTTTTTTAAAATCTGTGCTTCCAAAGAGTCTTGTATAAAACAACTTTGAAGAAACAGCTAAGAAATTGGTCAAAGCTTTTCAGATGCACTAAAGCTAGAGGAAATAAAAAATCGGCGCGTAGCTACAGTAAATGCACATTGCCTAGGCTTAGTAATATTAATGCTCAGAGGCAGTATCTGTTATGTTTGTCTGTTATGTATGTCTTTAAGAATTACTTCTAAGATGTCTGTCATATTATCTAAATTTGTGGTAGCTCAGGCAGAAAAAGGAATCATATGATTTCCAAAAGTTATTTACTTTTCAACAAATACATAACAAGTCTACTTAGACTTTCACAAAAGACATCTGAACAGAATGGTTTAAGTTTTTTTAAGTTGGGGTCTGTTACCATTAATAGATTGGTTCTTCCCCCTAATTATGATGTTTAGAAGCTGGCCAGTAAGAAACTGGCTGCTGGTTTTAGCTCTAGCCTCCAATCTCCAGCGCAACATGGCTCAGTGGTAGTGCAGGCGCACCATATGTAGAGGTTATCCTCAACGTGTGTCCCCAGTTGGATTCCCAGCCCCGGGCCATTTGCTTCATGTCAAAAACAATCACACAAAAAAACTCCAATCTCACTAATGTCAAAGCCATTGGTGCTAATGCTAATTTATAAACTAGTTAGTTAAGGTGTTTTGTTTTAAACAGGAATTCTTTAAAAATTAAAAGAGTTCTTGCTCAAAAAGAATATAGCACAATCATGACTGTGGTTTAAAGATTTAAAAAATTGCATTTACATGCACACCACATGACCACCTTGAGTAGTATTAACACTATGAAAGTTATCTCTTTCTGATAAGATATCTTATTGTCATAAACTTACCAGAATCCCACTCCAAAAAAACTTCACTTGTCTTTGAAATGAATGTACTTTGTCTAATTAAGTGAAGATTTTTGTTTACCTTTTCTTAATCACACTATGTGAATATGCCGTCTAGTCATGGAGCAAAGCAAATTCTCGTATATTCAAGTTAGAAAAGTCTTGGTATAGCCCATTACTTTCTGCTAAAAAATGCATGTTACCAAGGACAAGTAGCCAGAGTGTGGAGCATAACTCAATTCATTTCAACCCAATTCAATTAAAGGAAAGAACAAGGTGACCTTGGAGGAAAAAGCTGGAAATGTGTCTGTTGCCAAGCAGTGACAGACAAGCAAGACGTCAGCAGTGCCTGACTGAGCCAGTCAAGATGCCCAGGCTCCCTGCTGCATTGCAGTCAAATATGACAAACGTTGCTCAGCAGTGTGGGGGTTTGCAGAAGTCCCAGTAGAGTTTGTTCAAGTCTATAGCAAACTGCTGGCAAACAGGCAAGAAAACAGCTCACATCAGAGCTCACAAGCAAGAGCCAAGAAATACACACCAGACTGTCCCTCAACAATGTAGATAAGCTCGGCGCAAAATGTTTTTCAGCAAACACTGTATACGCTGGAGATAGGCACCAGGTCACCCGTGACCCTGTACGGAAGTAGCAGGTATAGAAAATGGATGGATGCAAACACTTAAAGTTAGTCAGGAATTCTGTTTTTACCCGAAAAACAAAAGAATTGCATTTATGGCTTTGTTAATATAGCAAACAGGATTTGAATTGTGGGTAAAACCCCTGAAATGGCTGATCACTGATTCTAGCTGTCTACATTTTACATGCTAGCAAATTGGCTTTTTGGATATGAAAATCAGACAAAAATTTACGCAAAGGGCAATTGGACTGTTTTTCATTATTTAGATACTTTATGAGTTTGATTTTTAATGAAAGAAAAAAGTTGGTGTGTATGAAAGGTAAAGTGCTGGACTCTAGAGTAATGAAGAAATGTTCAGACAACAGGTTTTCCAACTGCTTTTAAAACCCCTACAAAATCCACCGTACCTTTCATACTGCCTTTCCTAAATTCTTTTTAAATGCCTGAGAAAATGCAGGACTGATGTTTTTTCCGACTGCATGGCGCATAGAGTTACTCAGTGCTACCCCTTCCCCAACTCTTGCTGCGAGCTGCTGGTCAGATGGCTGAAAGAAGTCTACAGCATTATTTGAATTTCCACAGAAAAGACTAATTTAGTTCTTTATTTTATCATCATCCAACAAGTATCTTTGACACATCAACAAACAGGTGTGCATGGAGATCTAAGTGGAGATTTCAGCCTTCGAAGAAAACCTAAATTTGTTCAAGTTTCAGAAAAACCTTGCAGCGTCACCTTGGAGTTATTAGCATGCTATCTTTAAAACTAAAATGAAACTATTTTTAATTTAAATGATAGAAGCTTCGTATCAGACAATGAATTTTGTAATATTTAATTATGTCTGGTGGATAGATAAAAATGCAATTAGTGTCTTACACAGGCCATCTTTGTATGAGTTTTCAGTGAGTCATTATGAGAGCATCACTGTTTCACATAAAGCACAGGGAGCCAGGCAATTAAGATGAACTGAATGTGTTAAAATACATACTGCTGGTATGCAGGGAATACTAATTAACCAAACTGTGCACATGTTAGTGTGAGAGATCCCAAATAATTCACTCTAGCCTTGATAGAGTGGGAAAAAATATTAGCATAAAAAGTGAGTCAGGCACTTGATAAATACCTTTTGTATCCTTTTACTTTATTATGAATTACGACAGGTTATCAAAGCTTTAACAAACTGCGTGAGCTTGCTGAAAACTTTGCCATATGGGGCTTGTCATCACTCAGAAAAACAGACAGCCAGCTCTGAACTCACTCAGCATTATTTCTTTGGCCTTGTCACCCAGGCATCCATCCTTAAGCGGTCAGGTGGGCACATCAAGTACTGAGGGAAGTGACAAGTTGAAGTATGCAAGCTGTTTTTGTTGTATGTCTCACAAGCTGGAACTACTGATAACATGCTGGTCGATGTGAATTCCACATGTAAACAGTTTTCTGACATGTTTTACATGATGAAATGATATGTTCCAGTAAAATGGGAAGCACATGTTTCAGATTAGGAATTTATATTGTGTAGTAACATGGGAAAAATGTGGAAAACATTTTCCCTTTGGTTTCATTTGCATATATCGCGCAGTAAGACGTGACACATAAAAGATTTCACAATTAAAACAAGGGAAACACAGATATTATTACATTGTATATTCAAGTGAAACACGTGGAAAGTATTCAACATTTTCTCTGACATGTTTCATTTGTTAAAATTATATTGTGTAGTAACATGGAAAACACATGTAGGAAAAGGTTCTATTGACTGGTAGTGTAGGTTCTATTTGAAATGTTTCTACTTGTAAAACAAATGCTTTTTACATGTCACACCTTTTGCTATTATTACTTTTAGTCAGGCTTTTTGTAGAGATCATGTGGAACAAATTGATTTAATGGGTTTCTTCTGTAAGGGTTGGGATGAAAACAATTACACACCCTTTATCAAATGGTCTATCAAATCCTATTCTTAAATTACTACATTGATATCTACAAGAATATTTTGACAATACCAACTTTCTCTTATAGGAAGTGTATATATATGTATATATATGCAAACACGTATATATATTTTTCTTCTGACTTTTTTTTGTTGCTTCTGGATTTTTTCAAATGCAATGGACATGGAGAAAGAAACGAAAGGGGAAAAAAGAATCAAGAAAGGGAGAGAGGTGGATCAAAAAGTAAAGAGGGAGAGAAGAAGATGGTAACAGAGAAGAGAAAAAGGGATATAGAGAATATAGGATAACACCCCAGAAAGCTGTTTCTACACCTGCAGAAACACATATATAACAACATCAATGTTACCGAAAGGACACTGTACTAATTAATGCAAGATGCATTAAGTGGCAACCGCAGCTATATATAGAGTATATTTGTTTATCTGTAAACCCCTGAATCCATGTGAGTGTATGTGTTAGCGTGCCAGTGTATATAAGATTTCTCCATAAGAATATTCAATAGAGGGCGTGAGGCGCCACAGACATCCAAAGGCCCCCAGAGCATGGGTTACCAAGAGATCGGATAGGTGCTGCACCTTCAGGTTCAATGCTGTGGAGGATATTTCCTTCCTGAGCAGCGCCAACGGCAGAGATGAATGACACACACAAACTTAGATGATGACTGGCTTCGTTGGTGATAGTGAGAACCTCTTTCTCTCCAAATCTCCTCTCTGCTTACGGCAGTAAGCACGACTGTCACTGCTCCACAGAGTGACAGCCTGGATCCTGGTGCTTGGTAACACATGCACAAATCTGGAGACACACTTAAATGTGGATGAGGACAAGTGTACAAAAAAAGCTCTCTTTTGTTGGGAATGGACAAAAAAACCCTGACACAAATTATTTCATAGCAGTTGCCTTCAATCTCCCACAGCTTCAAACCGAAAACCAAAACAAAGTGCAGAGACAGCTTCCACAGTCCAGTCAACAGAGACAGAGAGATGGCAGCACACACTCGAGACACTGGGACGCTAAAAGCAAAGTCCCGTTACTTATTCATGTCTCTCCTTAGAAATGGGAGCCTGTTGGTGTCAAAACGTTCTCTATAGGCATCTTTTCTTGACAGCAAAGCCACGGAAACATGGTCATCCATGTTGGATGGCAAGGTAACATTTTTTGAAATAAGCCAAAAGCTAAGCTCTCTATTGTTTTCAAACTTAAAACCCATCAGAGGGACCTGACCATCTCCAGGTATGCTCTTTTCAGGGCTGACGGTATGGAGATTCTTTTCCAGATCAATCACGGTAATATCTATTTGTGTTCATGACTTCCAAGTTTTAGGTTGGAAAATAAACTGGAACTCATCCATGAAGTCAGACATTCCTCTCCATATGGCTGCTGCATGCATAAACAGTGTGATAGTTGCAGAAATAAAGAAGAAAAGTTGTAAACTGTCTTTGTTACAGGTTTTGAATGCACAAACTAGTATAGAAATGCATTAATATGGGCTTGTATCTGTAATAGTAACATCCCAAAGAAGTTTAATCTAAAAGTTACTGGTTTGATCCCTGATTCCCCAGAGTGATCCCTGCAGTTTACTGCCAGAGCTGTTAAACTATGACTGAATGTGTGTTGATTTGTGCATTTTGGTCGTGGCATGATGAGTCATTTAGATGCATTTCTGCTGGGATTTTGTTGGTTTCGGAGTAAAGCTGGTAGCGTACAGACTGTGAAAAGCATGAAGCATAATGAGCCTCCTGGGAGCTAAGTTTATGTACACAGATCAGCTCCCACTTTCTGCATCCTAAAAACTCTGTCTACATTTTTCTACGAGCACTGGGCTCCTGTTACACTGAGGTTACACAATAACAGCTGACTCTGTGTGGCCCAGACTAACTCAGACTAACAACAGATTAAATTTTATTTCTCAGTGATTTGCTGTTTTGTTAAAAAAATAGTCACTTTAAAGTTCTGCTTGGTGGACAATGTGTCCCAAACCACATATTCTATCCTGCAGACATATACAGTTCTACTGTAAGAATTACTAACCCAGTTTGTGCTGAATAGGCAATCTGTGCCAGCCTGCCTTTAGTCAGCAACAAATGGTATTTGTTGCATAAAATAAACAATTCAATTCCTTACTGTACACAACAGAAACTGGTGATTTCAATCTGCTATATTCAGCCTGCCTTTAACATATTTCATCCCAATCAATCATAAGCAAAACAGTTAAAAGTGAAGAATATGTGGCTGTCAGTCTGAGAAATGAAGCTAAATTCTTCTGTTGAATTTCGGTTTTCTGAATTGCCAGCATGCACATTTTCGGGGGTGAAAATTCTCCAAAGGTATGGCATTAAACAGATTGTTTGAACCTGGGACTTATCCAGTACTCATTTCACTTCCAGACAGAGCCTTTGGGATAAAAGAAGAGAAAGAGTCATGAAAGGCAGATCTTGTCCTGCGGAAGTAAAGCCAGGCTGAGGTGTGAAATCTTGTGAGCAATTGCTTCGGATATAAATTCCCCCCTGAGCTCTGGTGTATGTCAGTGAGAAGTGACAGCTCAGCGTCTGACAATCACTTGTCAGAAGCAATGCTGGGGGAAGCATTGGGTATTTTTATCTCCAATTATATAGTTTTCTGGGGAAAAAGGAAGGAAGAAACAAAAGAAAACAATGTTTCATAGTTCAAACTCTGACCCTGTGGGGAGATGGTTGCCTCTAGAAAAGCAAAAGGGAAGGCACACCTCAATATTTTCTTGTTCCTTCTGAGGCATGGTGCACTAAGACAGAATGCAGTTGAGGAAAAGGAGAATACATGTTTTAAAACAAATATTCAAATATAAATGCTGAAGACGAGGCACAGTCAGATTCATTTTTATTCCTATCGTATCCTGAGTGTAAAACCGAACAGGAGGGTCACTTTGACACTGACAAGTGCCCCATTAATAGTCCGTTCTGAGACTTTGGTCAGGCCCACAATCTTCTGATTAGCATCCAGTCAGAGTCATAAATAACTATCTCCTGGGGAACCGGCTCAACTGACCATTCTGAAGAGAAAGAAAATATTATTTACCAAGAACCTTGAAATATTATTGAGACTTGATCAAATGATCAAGTCTCAATAATATGCCTATTAAAAGTTGTACCTCAAAGCAATTAGGGAGTTATTAATGATTAGAAATACAAGTTTATGTCAAAGTGGCTCAAACATATAGAAATGTAAGCACAAAATCATACAATTACAGGAAACTAAGATTATCCCCTGCTCTCCCTGAAGGCTCTTGCCTAGTTTGGCAGCTAGCAGGTGCAGCCTGTTTATTCATAGCCTCCCATATGCTGTAACTTTCAATACACAAACACATTTTAGATTACACATGCATGTATGCACAACCACATGTGACAGTATATTGTTATATAACTATAACAACATAGGCCCCGCATCAGCTAGCTTCAGGCTAAAGTGAGGAAAATCCTATTCATTGCTCATAATTAGCATAGTTCCCGTGATAATAGACTTCACAAGCAAATACTAAAATGTACAAGCTTAACATATCCTTAACATGTACACTACCAGTCAAAAGTTTTAGATACACCTTTTTACTGAATGGATCTTTTTTTATTTTCATGACTATTTAAATTGTAGATTCTCACCAAAGGCAACAAAACAATGAATGAACACACATGGAATCATGTAGTAAACAAAAAATGTGAAATAACATTTTTATATTTTAGATTCTTCAAAATAGTCATTAACATAAAGAAAACCAATAAATGACAAAGGGGTTCTAAAACTTTTGCAATACATTGAATGAACTACAACAGCAACAACAGTGGGACAAACTTTGTTCACAGCGCCCTTTAGAGTCATTTTGTAGAGTCTGATGGGGAGAGAAACATTGCATAAGGCTAAAAAGTACAGATCTTGAACATTTGGCGTGCAAGTTTTGGGAAGGTTGTTGTTTGGCTCATCTGTTTCAGAGGTGAAAAAGTAAAATGATTGGTTCACTGTTCCACGAAGTCTTATAAATATGACATAAGGCAGTTTTTTGTGCAAAAAATTAATTCCACAGTGCTATACCTTTTGAGTTTACTCTGTTTAACTTTTATACTTCTTTAAATGTTGGTTTATTTCCCCTGCAAGAGCTATTAATATAGATTCAAGTTTTCCCACTTTATACTCTGCCCAGCTGCAGCCTTTTAAAGCATGTGGTGGTTGTATAACTTGGAGCCTAAACCTATACACACAAAATCTGGTTTCATGACAGAGGTCACACAGGGTATCATTAAGAAAATAATGTACAGAGACAAATTTCGATTTACAACATTTTGGTAAACACTTTCATAAATTCAGCACATGATACAGAAACAACTGCAAGCTGCAACAACATGATTATGAAGGGCTGGCAAACCTAAATACATAGGCATCAATCGCCAGTCTGTTTTAATTACATCACCATGCAGCTACTTGATCGTGTTCACTGAATAATGTAGCTTGACATCCATTCTTAAGAAAATTCCGCAACACGCTGTCAGGTCTGCTGAAGTGTTGTAACAAAGCTGCTCTAATTGAAAGCCAAATAATAAAAGCTGTCTAAATCCTGACACATGACTGATAGTTTTTTTCCACCTCATGTTGTTCTGTCTGATATTAAAATCTTGGTACAAGTAGAAGCTGTGACATTAGGAATTGCCAGTGAACAGGCAGTTTCTTGCTACCTCTCTTAATGTCAGTCACTACAATCTTTCTTGACAGCTTTGAATCAACAGCACATCTGCTCCACAATCTGGAGGCAGGGGGTTCTTTACCTTTGCAGCTCTACTAAACCCATCACATTATTCTGTATTTGCCTTGCATTGTAGGACGATTTAGTCAACAAATGTAGCATTGCCTTCACACCCATCTGATACCGTAGCGAAGGGTTGGGTTTAGTTTCCAAAAAGATGGAAGACAAATTAGCCAGAAATGTAACACCGGCTTTTCCTGCACTAGAACCACAGTCCCCTACCCAGGCCACGAGAAGCCAGAATACTGATAGGCTGATTTCTAACAAAAATAACCTGTAGATGTGCCGGTTCTGTATACTTAGATCACTTTGTACCGGGATGTAACTTCAGCAAAAGAAACAACAGTGTGGTACAATTGTTTTTGCAACATGAGCCAAAATAAAGTTAGAAGTACTAAAGAAAAGTTAAAAGTACTCGCAAAATTTAACTTTTTTTCATTTAAAAATCAAAAAATATTTTGTAACTTTTTTTATTTTTATCTGCTCAACAACAAACTAAACATGAAAAAGAAGTCTAGATTTTTGCTGAAAAGAGATCTATAAAGATCTTAAACATTAAAAGGGTCTTGCAAGTTTGCTTTACTAAAACAAAAGCTCAAAATGTTATAGATTAATTTGCTTTGATGGTTTTCTTTTTTTTTGGGCTGAATTGTTTTTCAATGTGCTTGCAGAACCAGTAGAGGGATATAGGTCACTTTTTTTTAAAACACTTGGTGTAGCCAAATTGAATGATTGCAGCTTTTGTGCAAATGTCACTGGTTGTTTGGTAATATTTACTGTGGAACCAAAATAAAAGCAAATAATATGGATGTATTTAACACAAATAGCCCACGGGCCACACTTTGGACACCTGTGATTGGAAATCACAAGCATGTCTAGGGAGTTGGTAATACCATAAACTAAGTAACGCTTAGCGGTCCTTAAAAACAGATGGTTCACCCAACTGCAAATTGATCTTTAGGTAACCCAAGCTTTGAGTCATGGCAAAAAATTACACTGCTTGAATGTTGCAGCTCTAAGATACCACATATACCATGTATATATGCCACTGATACAGAGTGTATACAATTATCACATCAGATGTTGCAGCATTGACTACACTATACAACTGGCTAATCACATGTTAAACCATGCAGATGTTCTCTCTGCACTAATTAAGATTGTTGATTTGGTTAGTGTTTCTGCTAATATTTGTTTGAACAATTTGAAGCATTAACCTTTCATCCCCAGTTGGCCATCTGATTCTCAAGTATGATAAAAAATTTAAAAACAAAAAAAGATGTTCACGTCAAGGCAAAAGTAATTACACGAATACAACACCCTTTATCCTAACACAAATGAACTGCAAAAACACATAAAAGACATGAACTATTCAGATATTTTTACATCTTATTTCTCTCATGTTTAGAGCCAAGTAAACCATTTTTTGATATGCCAACAAACATGGGAACACAGGAAACAGCTTAAGTTTGTACTTGCTTCATACGTTTTCCCTATCTGCAATTTTTCCAATTTTTTTTGCATAGAACAGACAATATGCACTATAAGCTTATTTTTATAAGAGAAATCCAACAATTAAGCACTAGAGGCATTACTCATTCACCGGATAGGATAGCAACACAGTACTTCCCAGTAGTTTTACCCTGGAAGCAAACTAACTCGCTTTGACAAAAGCAGTCAGAACACTCACAGATCTCCCTTCAAAAACTCCTGGTTTGGTTTGATCAGCTCGGTGTAACTCAATTTTCTTTTTATATGCACCAATATCATGGCAGCTAGAAAAGGTGATGAAGCTTGCGTATGTTAACTTTAATTCACTGTCCCAGGAACAACTGTGAGGGACACAAGTTAAATGTATATTATCATGACTGATGAATGAACCCTTTGCATCATGGTGTATTTGGGGTATCCTCTGCGTTTCACCTCAACACAGACACCAGCAATCATAGCAAACCTGATCAATTCTGTCCTTACCTGTCAATGTCGCCCTGCATCTCTTTGCTTCCTCTCTGGGCAATCTCCCGGGTAGAAGCCACATCCGAGGATCGACCTGTGTTCCTTGCATACAGATGGACGCCACTGTCGGAAAGGTATCTGTGAAAGGAAAATTATTTAGAAGTTGAAATATTAAAACCAAAACAATTGCTTTTGTCAGTCCATATCCTTAGCCTCATGGCATAAGTGCTTAGGTCATATGACTTAACTACTTTCATTGCTCTATTTTCCTAATAGAGCAATAAAACAACACACAGCACAATGCTACCACCAGTTTGAAAGTCTCGCCTTGACTCCTCCAAACATACTTTTTGTGATTGAGGTCAATCAATCTTTCTTCACAGGGCATGTAAAAGCAATTTATTTGTGGAGCCAGAAAGTGTCAGTTCTGGAGCAGCTGCTTCTTTGGTTCGCACACTTCTTAGTCAAAGGCAATGTAATACTTGTTTTAAAAGAGAGTGACATTGGTATTCCATTGACTTCCACTTGCTCATAGGCTTAGGCATAAGCTTAGGCTTGGTGTCTTTGGGGTTAACACTGAACCTGCCAAGTAATCCCTTCTCATCATAAGGATGGCGAGATAGAGTCAGAAGGTTGAAGCCAAGATAAAACTGGGAGCATCATCCGGACATCACAGTGATCAAAACAGATTTTAGAATGGATAAAAGAGGCTGGCAATAATCTTCTTGAATAGCTCCAAACTCAATGTTTGTGTTGTATGATCATTCCACCCTGGAAAAATGCATTTCAAATAAATCATTCAACATGATGATATGATATCATGCTCCTGATGTGTTGTATGTAAGCTTCTGACCACAGTTGTATGACAAATTAATGACCATTGTTTAACGTGTACCCTATGTGTGATCTTCAGCCTTTGAACAACATAAGGCAGATGTGCAGTAGTTAGAACAGGGTAGAATTTGAGGCAGCAGTCAAATATCTATAGGACATATCTAATTAGACACCAGGGCCATTAGTGCTGAGGCAGTAAGCATAAAAGTCATGGTTTTACATGTCTTCTTTAACATTTTGTTACATATTTTAAATCTTACAGATTTAACATATACTAACATTTAATTCATGTTTGGAAAATCCTAAGCACATGGTTGTAAATGAGAATGTGTGCTCATATGGAAGTTATTACCTGTGAAATGTGAATGGGTTTCACACATCTCTTGGCTTTTAACATCATATATATTACTATGGTAATCCATGAAGGTCTCCAGCCGTAATTTTTCAGTTTATGGAGAGTCAACAGTGTCTGTGTAAACGCCTTATCTAACCCCCTCCATTCAAGGCTAGAAAAACCAAAGGCAGCCTTGGTGGATGACAGAAGCCTTTTTGAATTGATGTAGAGAGAAAGAAGAGAGGGGGCTTGGGTTGCTGTATGAATAGTCAGCTAAACATGAATTTCAGAGCGCTTTTGGATACAGGCTGAATGCGAATGAGTCATGTCACTTGTCAAGAAGACCTTGCAAGTAGTGTAGCAGAAAGTAAAAACTGTAGCTATGTGGAGAAAGGTAACAATATTTTCGAAAGAGCATAGTTTATCAGCATTTCCCCTAGGTATATTCAAGGAGCATTAGCACACATCAGTTTAGCAAAGGTTTATACTTTGTAAAACCAAATCGCTGCAATGACAGAGACATGTACCTACCATCTTTGCAGGTTTACAAGACTTAAAGGTTTCCTCATTCTTCTTTGCAAAATAGCTCATGCTCAGCCAGACTGGTTAGACATCATCTTTGAACATTAACTTTAAGTCTTGAAAAACTGATTAAATTAGATTTAGGCACAGACTTTGACTGGAATTTAGTGGGGGTATCTTTGTTCTGTTTTTGTTTGCAGCACTGGTGGCCTTTTTCTCTCTCATTGTTTTCGACAGTAAGCTGACAGGAAAGGGATGGCGAGGGTATGGGGAAAGACATGGAGCAAAGGTCGCCTGGGCCAGGAGTCGAACCTGCGACAGCTGCATCAAGGACTGAAGCCTCTGAATATGGGTTGCGTGTTTTACCCCTGTGCCACCACCGCGCCCCTTCAGTGTTTTTTTTATACTTCATTTTCTTTTTTGATTTAGCATTTTTCTTTTTCTTTTGAAACAATCATCTAGTTTACCAGTTTACTAATCTTTTGTAGCTAATTTCAATCTGCTCCAGACAGTTTCTAAAGATCTAAACAGCTCACAGTATACAACACAGAAAATTTGTTGGATTTGGTCCTATCATCTGAGATTCCAGTTCTTTCTTTTCTGAAAAAATGCATTTTACTGTGTTTCGGCTACAATAACACATATTAAAACAGTGAGCACATTGAGTTTTAATTTAACAGTAATTGATTGTTCAATAGAAAGAACAGGATGGGAAAATTGGAACCAATGGTTTCCAATTGGGTGTTGTTAGTTGCTGGTAAGGTAAACTGGTAAACTTAGCATAAATATCTGAGTGAGGTCTATTCTATGATTTGTTTTGGTTGAAAAGTTTTCTAAAATGATTTTAAAACCTTAATACATACTTTTGATAATTGATTTTGTGAAGTGCAAGTCATTGCAAAATGGAAAAAAGAGCATTTTTATTTCTAGCTATTTCAGATCAGTGTAACAAACCTGGAGGAGTCTGAGTGGCTGCCGTATCGGCCTGTGTTAGCGGCAGCACCGGCTGTGCTTGATCTGGGCGCAGAATACCCGCTTGGGATAGAGGGGGCTTCGCCTGCCTGGAGACGTGGGGTTTGAGACTGGCCAAGACGCCAGGCCATGGGGGAGGAGCGTGCAGCGAGGGCAGGGAGACTCCGCCCATTCACCTCGGTCGTCACGGTAGTGTCGAAGGTTGTTTCTAATGTACTGCGTATGAAGAAAGGTAGAAAAAACAAAAAATATATACTCATTGTACCAAAGTAAAAAACAGACCACAAAAAAGACCAGAACAGCAATAAATGATTCCTCAAATAGTAAAAAAACACTGACAAATTAAAGGGCTAATCATTTAGCTGAAAGGACTGATCATATGATCAATAGCAGTATTTCTGCAGCTGATTTTAGCGACAAGAGAATAAAATATAGAAGAAGGAGTAGGTTGCCATTATAGCATGTGTCAGGCAATTACAAAACAACAGGGACAGAACTGGTGAGAGTTATTTCTTTTTGTTCCATGTAACAGTATAAAATGTTCAAATTCACAGAAAAATGTATAATGATTAAATAACCTTTTACAGGTAATGACGGACAGCGCCTTAAAGCCACAAACCTTTGGAAAACTAACAATGAATGTTACCCTGAACACACCATCACCATGGTAAAACATCTTCCTGTAGGAATGCCTTTTTTCGGCAGATACAAGGAAGCTGGTCAGAGTTGTTTGGTAAGATGGATGGAGCTAAATAACGAGCAATACTGGGAGAAAACCTGTTAGAGGCTCTTAAAGATTTGAGGCTGGGATAGAGGTTCACCTTCACCCAGGACACAAACACCTAGACATGCAGCCAGAGCTTCAAATGAATGGTTTAAATAAAAGCATATTCATGTGTTAGAATGGCCCAGTTAAAGTCCAGACCTAAAACTAATTGGAAATGACATAGAAACTTCAATCCAATCTAACTGAGGCTGACCTATCTCACAAAGAAGAAATGGCAAAAATTTTGTCTTTAGAGACAAGCTGGTAGAAATATCCATAATAGTGGTAGATTGTGGCCCCAGTATTGTGGAGTTTCAAAGACATCAAAGTTAAATAACTTATCCAATAACTTCATGTGCCCAACGGTCTGTGAACTTTGTCATCTGTTTTAAAGTAAAACTTGTATTGATTTGTGTCATTTCCATAAACAGACTATAGGGCAACCTATTCCCAATGTAGCTGTACATGCATCCTTGCGCAGACAGGAAAGCTTGCCAGTTGTGGTACCTTGTTGGAGCTCTCTCTGCTGGGAAAAAGAGTGCACTACATGTATTTAATGATAAAGAAACTGACCTGATACAAACTCATACAGCTGTACTGGTTTGAATTTCAAGAAAAATCTTCTCTTTTCCAATACAGTCACAAACATTAAGGCAAATCACAGTATGTTGTGTTAGATGTAACATATTCTTATAGAAATTAAACAATTTGGTTGTGATTTTGGCTCATTTTTTGCAAAAAATCACCTATAAAAGAGTGAGTTCAGACTAAAGATCAAACTAAACATTTTTTTCATAGTTGCTTTGTATTTCCTGCAGTATTGTCATATATTAAGAAACTTGGACATTTTAAAAGAAAACAGTTTAGCTGATGATTCCTATTTATGACTGGCAGGAGAAGCCTATTTGAATGCCTGTTTCTGTAGACTGGCCGGCATTGCGTGGCAAAATGAATGCCACCTTAAAGCAGTGTCTCACAGATAGCAGGGAGAGGTGTGAGAACAGCTCTATGTGTCTGTGTCTAGGTGTGTGTGTAATGGCAAGATAGGACAGAACACTGCACCACACACTCTAATGCCAAGTGCCAACATGAGAAGGGGAGCAATGCCAGCCATGTTCATGACTAATCTCTAATAACACCTTCTGAGACTGGTGCACGCACAATGACACAAGCAAAGCCTTGTTAGTGTGTCTAACAATCAATTCCAGGTAATTGGAGAGTTTAAGCAATCGATTTGGGCCATCGGAATCATTTAAATGTTGATATTGCAGCTTGCTAAATCAGCTTATCTGTATCTGAAGCGGTAGCAGCCGAGAGAAAGATCAAAATGATAAACTCAATAACGGAAAGCACAAAAACATGGAGTATGCCTTATCATCTGAGCAAAATTTTACTAAAAAGACAGAAAAGATTATGCTTTCTTCGGTCTACACAACATAAAACTGGGCTCATAAGTGGTAATATATGTCCTAAAGATGTCAACTGATGTCTAAATGTATTTAAAAGGTATTTAAGGTTGATTGAAGGAGCCTGACTTAAAATATCTTTGTTTAGGCTAAATTTGGATTATACCTATGAGCTAATAAGGTCAAATTTCCACATATCAAATTCAACATACTTAGTCAGACATGACGAAACATTAAACGTCCATAGAAAGATATAAATGGACATCAGGTGTTTGGGGGTAGCTTTAAATCCAGGAAAAAAGTGTTATTTCATACATAACCAATCATTCCAACCATAAATGTTGGACTGAATATTTTTTAAGAATAGATGTCTTTTTATGAACGACGAGGCCCATAACCAACCTCTGAGACTGTCAAGCCAAACCGAAGGGGGATGTGTGGGGGGATTGCTAGGTAGCAAAAGGGTCAGCAGAAACACCCTAATGTTGACTTGCTTAAAAAACTACACCACTGCCTTAATCCCTCAGATTAAAGTGTGGATTACTTGCAGCTGCGAGTACACATGCAGGATGTACTGGTGTGGTTTTGGTTTTGACTGGTTCCATTGCAACATCCCTAAATGCAGCATGTATGCTGCCTGAACATTTCACACGCCCAGTTACAATGGTTCCGGCAGCAAATTGCTCCAGACAACAATGCCCATAAAATGAATTAACCTGTAAAACTTCAATCCTCATGCAGTGGCGTTTATCTTAGTTAAAACTACAAGCCGTAATACAAGCATTTAGGAATACTGTCATCCTTTGGCCATGCAACTGCTGGTTACCATGGAGACTGAATGCATGGAAGTGGATAGAAATTGCTAACCAAGAGGTCACTCATTTTACAGGCAATCTCTCATGCTGCTTAGGCATCAAGAGATTTGACAAGTGCTACTTCCCTCCTAATAGCTATTTGCTTTCCTAACATCTGAAGGAAGTCACCATTTCCCTTAATATCCTCTCGAAAAGAGAAATTAATTTTTTTTATTGTATCTTGTTGATACACACCATAAATTCCTTGAACCACTGTGGATATTACTGAAAAATATTGCCAAATAACATTAACCCCCCCAAATCAAAACCACAGTTCTGGCTATTTCTGCTTTTATTAAGTATTGGGTGTAACAAAGAAGTACAAGAGAAAAAATAACTCATGGGGATTATTTTGTGCTTTACCATATAGAATGCCTGTTGACAGCAGGTGGGAGCTTATTGCTGAGCAATGCTAAATATAAATACACCATGTCCTACCGCTGCTAATAAGCTCTCAGTGTAACAGTCAGTTCTTGGACAGGTTAATTTATGTCATGGGTATTATTTGGAGACTCAGTCTCCAGAGCCATACATTGAGCAAAACCCATGGTAAATATTAGCCACAGTGACAGCTAAACTTTAAAAATCCCACTAGCTCCAAAATATGAATATTTTCATTACCTGTCAATGTATATTAACCTCCTTCCCATGGATATTATTGCTACTTTTGAATTTTCTGGTCCATAATTAGATGTATGTTTAAATATGGATTGTTTTGAACCCCGAATGTCAATGTTATCTTCATATTCAACAGTCCTGCCCTGACTTATTTTAATTATGGGATTTATTGTTTTTTAACTAGATTGGTAGACTGATTGCTTTTAATTCAGTGATGAGATTGATTGGGTTTTCACAAATTATGAGACTAAATGGTTTTTGGTAGACTACAAGACTAAGAAGGGTGGAGAGAATATAAGATAACACCCTAGAAGACTGCTTCTACAAATGCAGAACATATATAAGTTCTTATTGTAGAAGATAATATTCTGATGTATACATTTCAATCTTGTGTTCAGACGGGACTGTCAGCCATCTCCTCAATTCCAGAGCTATGTATCTGCTCCCCAATGTAAACACAAAATAAACAAACCCATTCCAGTAAACTTATTATGTTCAGAATATCATTCAGCAGCTGCTGAACCCTCAAATGACTGAAGACATAGAGAACTTTGTTGTGCTGGGTTTACGGTCAAGGAACGCAGTCTGTCTTCAAACACAGTCCTTCTCCTCTACCTTCCTATGTCGATCAATAACATTTTCATTGTCTGTATGACATTTTGTAATAAAGCAACTATCCCTGTAGTCACATAAAGCATATACAGTTAAGTGACCAGAGGAGATTCTGTCGAAGCTTGACACAAGAGATGTTAGACAATGTTATACTTCAAAACTCAACTGTGTGTTGGATGCTTTTGATAAAATGCTAATCTAAACAATGATATTGTTAGATTAATAGATTATTAAATAATATTTATCGATTTACATCAGTGTTGGGCATGTTACTTGAAAAAAGTCATTAGTTATAGTTACTAGTTACTTCTCCCAAAAAAGTAACTTTACTCTACTATAAAAGTAACTAGTTAACAGGAAAGTAACTATTGCACTACTTTTTTAAGTTTAAATATATAGATTTTGATTTTTTCTAAGGTTTTACAAGCCAGTTGCATAAAGTGGAATTACATAGAGAAGTAGCCTACTTACACCGAACTTTTAATATTTACTTCACGTGTATGTTCTTGCCTTTTACCTCAAGGAGAATAATGTAGCGTCTGTACTTCCACTTTGAAAATGCAGTCTTTCCCTCAGACCCGCCATTGTTGCAGCTTACATCTGCTAGTTTGCCTGAGCAGGGCTGCTGTGTGTGTTTTTGGTTTGGGTGTAAACTGAACACTGCCTCTGATTGGATTACAATGAAAGCTTACTCTACCTTAGCCAATCATCACTACTTATGTTATTGTTTTGCCCCTTGCTCCTCCTTTCACCAAAGAACAAAAGCTTAGCTCTTGTGGCTGTGACACAAGAGCTAAGCTTTATAAACTAAGCTGAGTAGCTTTAGTTTATAACGCGCGCCCATTTAATTGTCAGTAATGGTAACGGCATTGTAACGCTGAAAAATGTAATCCATTTAATTCCCCGTTAGCTAAAAAAGTATCTCTGTTTATTTTAAAACCATGTATTTTAATGCTTTTATTCCCATCACTGATTTGCATACATTAAAATGTATATATTCCAGTGTATTCAGGTCTCAATGAAGTTGTAGATGTATTGCAGTCTTTAATTTGGTATTAAAAGTACAAATTAAATAAAGACGTCCAGCAATAAAATGCTAATGCACCAACCCATCAAGTATACCTGCTTCTCTAAAGTATCACAATTGATGAGCACGTTTCCTCTAGTTTTATATAAAATATTTCATACAGTGCTATTTTATTATTGACTATTATTGATTTACTTCCTGTAATCAATTTAAAATGACTTTGAACTCCATGACTGACATTTGCCATCTATAATACTTTTATTGCCCACCAGACTGCATAAGAAATGTGCAGCATTTGATGCAGCAGGTCTTTGAGGAAAGCACTAACTTGTTAAAGAGGTACAGCTTTCACAAATACTTGTATTAAAAATGATACGCGTGCAGTACCCCAAGATTAATCACGTTTTTAGCTAACATTAGCCATGAGTAGTTTCTAGCTAAACTACGGGAATATTTCTGTTGATTCTTCATGTTTTTTGTATTTATTTGACAAATTATTTAAAACTTCTAAAAGGATTAGCATTTTGTCAATGGCAAGGCATTGCCCAACTTGGCGTTCACAATGACCTTGTTCTAAAGAATAGGGGCCTTTTTATTAACAAAACACCGAAATGAGTGTTTTGTGGGTGATACTGAGGCAATAGTGAGAAAATTTTAAATTCTGTTTTTGGTTTTGGAGTTCGGGCATGTTATATTATCTCAGTGGGTTCCTCTATGGTGATGATTGGGGGCTTAACAATGCAATAAAAAGGGTAATGCTACACAATCAGCAACCATTTTCACCAGTTTGACGAGACAAGTTGCCTTTTAGGTTCCACATAATCTAAACAAGGGAGAGAAAACATAAGTGAGATCCCTCATTAATAGCGGGTGCTTTGGGTCAATTTTGCACTAATGTTTTACATTATTAGTAACAGATTCAAAAGCTGTGCAAATATGAACGCTGTTATATTTGCCTTTTCACAGCCTTGTAGCCTATTCTACGAACAAAGGCAGGATATAAAGAACTGCTGGACAAGCTTTTATTGCTCATGAAATCTAGATCCAAGAGATTTTTATAACAGAACCATACAGCCAACCACAACAGATATAAAATAACACTGGCGTAAAAATACAGTTGATCAAATAAACTCATGGCTAATTGGCTTTGACCTTCTACTTAAAATAATCTAAGGATGGCTGTATATGTCTAAATTACAAATCTTAAAAAACAAAACAAAAAAACAGCTTCAATCATTCTTATCGCTAACTATCACAAAACAGTAACAAGGAAGGAGGCTTTTAAGAACCACACTTGGTGTCACCCTGGTCACAACTGCAAGCAAACATTTCTGCAGCCCACATATTGAGCTGTTTAGCCGCAGGGCTACAGGCACACTATGGAGGAGGATTACAGATGCTATCCTTTGCTGTTGCTCTGCTAACCAAGCAGCCATATGTGAAGTTGTTCACCTTGTTGCTGTGATATGCCAAACTCTAATGCCTGCACTTTCCTCTGCTCCGCTGTTGTGTCTGTTGCATACTCATGGGACTTTAAAAGTATAACAGGCCATAATAATATTTTAGGGAATATCACTGCTGCTGGTATACGCACCAGCGCCTGCAGCACTAAACAGGATGTAAAAATATATGTGAAAGGGTGGATGAACAGATGATTTGATGGGTGGACGGACGAATGGATGGATGGACAGATAGATGGACAGATACAGAAACAGACAGATGAATATAGTGATATGCATATGGCTGGATCAGTGGATGGATATGCCGATGACTTGATGGACAAATGGTTGGATAAATGGACGGACAGATGGTTGAGTCATTACTACTTTTGTTCAAAAATCTATGTCTAGTTTGACATAGTCTTGCCAATTTCTACTTGTCTTATTTATTTAGTGTCTTTACTTAAGACAACCAGGATATTGTAAAGTGTAGGACTATACTTTGTTCTTTTGATGCTTCTGCTTCCAGCAGCAACTGTTTTTTGGGGATGTTAACTGGTATAAAGAGAAAATCTCAAATAAGAAGCAGAGAGGAGGACAGAGCTGGAACCTAACAGAGATAAATTACCTGAGGTACATCAAAGTCTCATGGTGATGACAGCAATTTTTTATCCGGTGCAGAGATTAAGATATGGGCACACTGAATTCCTTTAATACATTAATCCTAGGAACAGAAAGCTGTCTCAAACAGCTAATAGTCAGGTCTGATGATGCATTTGCCAAATACTTTATACCAACTGTCCCGGTGCCATTGATGCATGTAAATCAGAAGTCCCTCCTAAGGCTATTCAAACACTTCACACTCCAAATGTCGAGGTCCCATTAAACACAGTGGTAATACAATGGCATTATATTGATCTTTCCCCGCCTGAGACTCCTCGGAGTGGAAAACAAACACATATGTATGCACACACATAGCCACAGACTACCATCTGTCATGGCTGTCAGCAGCCTGGCCACCATCTTCCTCTCTAAATGGGGAAAAACACACAAAATAATAGACTGAGGGTGGATAGGAGTGAGACGGGGAGTGAACCATTGCTCAGGGAGCTGACATATACTAATGGTTCTTATTTTGTCTTTGCCTAAGATGCAATCTTTTCACCTTGTGTTCTTAGATTCTCCATGAAGCCAAAGGCTTGCAGTTTTTTAGAGAGCAGGTAAGGTAACACCAGGTCTTGAAAAACACGAGTACCAGATGGCAAAAAAGGAGAACCCCACTTTTATTCTTTTAATTATACATGGAGGAAGTATGATGAGCCAAATATGTCTTTCTGTTGGAACAGTGTAATAAAAATCACAGTGCGACTAAATTATATTGGAAATGTGAATTGCCTTTATTTTGCAAGGACAATGAATAATAATGAAAATCTAACGAAAAACATTAAGAAGATAGGGTTTTTACATCTATTTTGTCTCTTTTCAGTGTTTCGTTACATTTTTAAACCATTTAATTTTGTCTTTAAGTGCCCCTTCCTACACGTTGAAGCAATTCTCACTCATATTTTGCATTTACAAAATATCAGGTGTGTTTAAGTAGCTAACTGCAGCTGCCAGCTGCGTTCAATGGGTAACCTTTAAAAACCCAATGTATGGTTTTAGGAAAAATATTGACTCATGGACATAAAACATCACAATAAGTGGTTTACTACATGTCCTTTTGCTTTTTTGACAGCTGCTTGAAATCTTTAAGGCAAAGACTCCATCATTGTAGCTCCTTTCTGGAGTGTCTTCTCATGGTTTTATTCCTAAAACCTAATTTTCTGTTTTCCCTTTAACACCTTTCCTGAGTTACTTTGTCAGTTTTGATCTTGTATTTCTTGTTGCTCTTGTGTTTGGCCTTCCTTGTATTTGTTTCTGTTTAGTCATTTCCCTTATTCTTCCTCAGATGCCCCTAGGTTCCTGCTCCTCCATAGCTGCATTGCATCAGTGATCACCCTCCCTGAACGTCCTCTACTCACTTCTTCGTTAGTTCCTTCTGTTTTATTGCTGGATCCCGTAATGGTTCCTTCACCTGATGCCATTGCTGTTTAATCTGGGACTCCCCATGTGCCACAACAGTATGTTCCGTGTTGGTTTTTGTTTTCCTTCTGCTTCAGCCTAGGCCATGGCTTATGTTTTTATTTTATTAATCATTCTCAAAATGACTAGCTGCTTCCTCCCTGCGTTTGGGTCCAACCCAATGCAATCTGAGCTGCTTGCTTTTCATATAACTGAGTTGTAATGGCTTTACAGAAGAAAAGTTTTAATGTGCTTTTCTTCCTTGACAGATCATGTCATCTTGATAAATTCTATCAAACCTATCTTGAATTGATGAAATGAGAAAAGTATCTAAAGTTTTCTGTTTAGAGTTTGGCACAAGCCATATGGGGAACGAAGCAAACTGCTTTGGTCACATGTCACCCTTAACACATTGTTCCCACAGTGAAACATGGTGGTAGCTGCATCATGGTATGGGGATGTTCCCTGGATTTCACCTTCATCCAATCATAAACACTAAATGACTGCTCCTCCATTTTAACCCTTGTTTTCTTCTGGCTATATAAATATGGTTCTAGTTTCAGTTTTCTGGACATAAATCCCATTTGCTTCACCTGATTTCTTACACTTTTCCAAATCCAATCCATACTGCTTTGATTTTTATACACTTATACTTTAAGGTCATCCTTGATCTACCCAGACGTTTCCCTTTTTCAAAGTTCTCATTTCTGTACTTGATCCAACCTATAAACCTAGCTGACTGGGAACATCCAACATCTTTTGTTATCTCGTGAATTGATTTACCTTCTTGAACGATTTGTATAACCTTTTACATTGTTTCATCTCTGTTGTTTGGGGTGGGTCTAACAGTTTAGTAAGGTCCGCAAGAACTCTCTTGTACTCATAACTGGGTTGCAGAATCAGACTTGCAGAATCACACTTGTGGAGGTTTCTGTTTTAAAAACGGTCTTTTTTTTTTTACATATATTCCTCGACATTGAGTAATTCCATAATATTGTTAATATAGGGGGTTCCTTTAATCCAACCAATCTCAGTCAGTCATCTACTATACCGTGCTACCGTGCTGTATATTCTATACAGTGCTACCAACTGCATCACCATGCAGCCCATCCGACCAATGTAATTTCTGTTAATTGGAATTTTGTTTCATATCTCTAATTGTATTTTTTCTACAACAATGTAAAACAAATGACTAAACATCCTCCAAGAATAGTAATTAATATGTTTTTGCCAAGGGTTGTAATAAAGGAAAATAAACTGGGCCCAAGTTACCTAAGAGCTAGTATATTCTATATTTTATGTTCAATCCATTAAATATGAAATATGTTGGAATAAAGCTGCATGAGGCAACAACAAAGTTAGTTAGTGGTTGGTAGTCCTCTTCGCGGTAAGGGTAGGGTGACCAGATATCAATAAACCGAATGCAGGACAACAAGGATGCTTATGAGGGACATTATGTTACACATTTTACCAACTCTATGATGATGTCATACATTTTAATTCAACAAATATCTCACATTACATTCATCAATCTCTGCTTTGCCTGTTAGTGCACAACAACAAATTAGCACAAGTTTGAAAAAAACTTAACAAGCCTTTAAAGTTTAACACTGGTAACCTTGTCTGTCTGGCAGTCATCTCTGGGTTTGAGTAAAAATGAGACCATAGATCAGCAGGCAGCTTTTTCAGCTGTGCATTTCTTGTGCAACTCACTTTTACAGTGTCGCTTTATATCGTGCATCCCTCCATGTAAAATTGAAAAATAACTTTGGCAAACTTCATAAAAATCCCTTACAGATCACCTTTCACTGGACCCACCCAGTTATAAACCGTTCGAGTTGGTCATGACGTGGGACGCTGCTGCGTTTTTTGATTGACAGCTAATGCAGTTCTGTGATTATGATTGCAGGTCTGCTTTCTTTACTTTTCAGAAAAGCTCCAGTTGAATAGTTTTTTGACTTATCAGAATTTGACCCAGTCAAATGGGGGACATTGTTTCTGTTTGAGGGACACCCGGACAGGAGTGAAAAATTACGGTACAGTCCTGCACAAATCAGGACATCTGGCCATCCTAGTTAAGGGTAGGGTTAGGGTTACAGTTGGGTTAAGTGGATTCGGCAGTGGAGGATGTAAATACTAGTAAATCATAATAGAAAAAAACATGTAGGAGGCAGACTGGAGCTTTACACTTAGGGACTGCTTTACATCAAATGTCAGAAACAATTTCCTATTGCCCATTTCTTGAGATGTTATTTTGACAGATCCTAATTTCAGCATTTTTCTTACATACAACAGGCAGAGCCAAGACATCCAATATTACCTTTGAGGAATGGAAAATACCATCTGTTTGCCTACCTGTGGCTAATCTGTGTTCCCCGTAGACTGGACATGGTCTCTTCCAGGTTCTGTCGCAGGTCAGCGATGTTCTTCACTGTCCTCATACGCCTCGTCTCAGGGTCCTCTCCTGCTGAGACACAGTTTTTTGATGATTCGCTCAGATGCTTGGACCTGCAGCCACACACTCAACAACACGCACCCCTCCGCCATATACCAGGATGGCAACACACAACGCAAGAAGTGGCGAGGACGTCTGACATTTCATGCTTCATCGGATGTCTCTGAACATCTCAGACAAGGGAACAGAATGGTGACCAATCGTGATGGCAGGAAGCCTTTTGCTGACAGTTCTGAACCTATGCAGTAAACAGCCTGTCAGGCTGCACTACATGCACTTCTTTCACTTTATCATTTTATCCACTGTTTTCCCTCCAGGCTGAAGCACAAATGTCACGGCATGACACCGCAAGATCCGTCAGTCAGTTCAGGACAGTCTTGGTTTTAAAATCAACTTCTTAAAGTTCCAGCAGTTCTATGTCAGAGTGGTTGAAAACCCTTTGGCCTTCACCCTCAAGAGAGAGGAAACTAGAGTTAAAACAACACATCATAGTGGATATCTTCCAGTCTTCTTGGTGTCCGCTTTACAAATGAACCACTTGTTCATTTAGAAATGTTCTCAAGGAGAGCTGCTAATAAGCACACTCTGGGCGACATTTCAGAACAGCAAGTAGAGAGGGCACACCAAAATATCTGCTTGTCTGATCCAATTAAGCCTCCCTGTTAACTTGCTGAGATAGTCTGTAGCTGCAGGCGGCTGCAACAGAGTAGCTGATTAACAAGTGGGATGAGGCATAGAGTGGATGGCGGCCACTCTGCTTTCTAGGTTTAAAGGTGCTTCTACACTAAAACTGCCATGGTAATAAATACAAATAAAATATAGGTATGGGTCGGCCTTTTGGTATCCTCCTAGCTTACTGGTATAATGTGTTCAAAGGTTTTAATACCTTTTGTAGTTTAAGTCTTTCTAAAGGAAAGGCAGAGTTGGCTAGACCTGAGCTTTCTGCATAGTTAAGTGCAGGTCTGTCTCTCCCTCACATATTGCTGCCCACTGTCGATGTTTTACTTTTCTATTGGTTATAAAATGAGCGCTGACCAAGCTCACCCTACGTACGCTGGTTCAGATTCTCAGGTATCCAGGAAACAACAGAGATGTAGGAAACTACTGAAACTATATTTTCTACTGTGTCTACTGTGATACTGTGTGTCTGTCATCAATTCAGGCTGTGACAGGGAGAGAATGAGAGTTTCACCAAATAGCAGGAAGACTGAATGAAGTACAGCAAAATTGCTGCTTTGTTTTATCTTTTGTCTGTCGTGAAACATTACGAATTTTAAAATGTTGGCAGCTTTTGGGCAATCTCAGAATCAAGGAAAGAGTCTACATTTTATATGGAATAATACTGGAGACCTAATTAGGCTTACTGCTAATATAAGATACTTTTTTGGTTGCAGAACTCACAGAAAGGCCCTGGCTTAGCTTACAGAGGAGAACCATCTACAAACCATTTTAGGGTAACTATTTTTCTACAGAAAGTTAGACAGCAAGCTGTAAATGTTAGCATGTTGCCTCTACTTCTAATATAGCTAATTATTGACTTCAAAAGCAGGAACGACAACAAAAAATATTGTTTCTACAGTATAGTTCTTACGGGGAAATCGCATAGAATCTGCTTATACCGTTATTGGCAGGTCAGAGATTAACAAAACCTGGAGATCGGAAATTGGCCACAAATTCTGATTGATGCATCTCTAGTCAAAACACTAAGTGAAGATAACCAAACACAGATGACGCTTCATTGGTAAATTACACAATATGGGCTTGCACTCGACAAGGTAGCTGAATCGTTTAGTTACAATGCATGTGGACTGTACAGATGACATAATGACCCTGTGAGGATACAAAGACCATCATGCATGGGACCAGCAGTGAACCTGGACTGACCATTCAATTATCCATCTGACTGGAGATAGAAACCATTGCAAGACTTTCACATGACCTTTCAACACGTGCACTTCATTTAATTTCCACTACTTCCTCTGGGTGCTCATAACGATGAGCACTCTGCAAGCGGTGAGGGAGAACAATGTGTGGCTCAAAGAAACTAAGATTTGCTGCAGTGGTGGTTTTTGATCCTGTAATCTTTCTAGCAAGTTTGCAACCACACTAGGATAAATTATTGTCTTTTTTGCAGGGTGGCCCTGAAGCTCTAGACCCCATAATAGCAATGCGGGCCATGATCAATGTGAATAACACTTTTAGAATGGAGTGTTTTTCTTCATTTTCAAAGTTTTAGCCGTTCTGTCTCAACCCTGAAAAATCCTCCCAGCTTTGAAGTATTCTTTGTGACAGTGTTTGCGTGTCCGGATGCATTGATTTTAAAAATTCGGCCAGCTTAAAAAAAAAGAAGAAGAAATCAGAGGTGGAAGTGGAAAAATACAGTCACATTGTAACTTTTTATTACAATCCTTTAATCACAAAAGAGGAAATTAAATGTGGGTGCATTTCTAGCAAGAAACTGTTGCATTAAGGATTAGTTTTACAGCTACACTGCCAGCAATTACAGGATTATTTTGGTCTGTCATGCCTTTAGGACATCAAGACATGCAGCCGTCTGTAATATAGCATCAACTATTTTCAAGATCTCAATTATGATCCCACAAAGCACAGAGCTCTATTAAGTAATTGGGGTCATAGTTTATCTTTGCAGTGCTCACATTTGAGTCCACTGTTAATGCCTTTTTTGCAGCTACCTAATGAGAATCAGTGAATAAACAGCCATATAATAGAGTGACCAGACTCATATCATAGCAGCAACAGCTTCTGTGAATTCTCCTGAATTTTGTCCTGTCAGGATGTAACACGGTAAAGCCCAGTGACACCACACACCTAAAGGATGTTCATCCATCAACTCATGCCTCAACTCACTAAGGCCCCTTTGGGAAATATACAATTACAATCCCATTACAAAGTGACACAATGGGATCTGGCCAAGTATTCTCTGTCATGAGTGAACACTTCATGCAGTTTTGAAAAGCTGCCAAAGGCGTGCCTGTGCATTTATCATCAATTATTTGCAGAACGGCTCCAGAGCTCTCACCTGCGCATCATGACAGCCAGATTTTTTAAATGTCTCCCTTGGGAAAGGCATTTGAAAATGCACAGACTAGAGGATGCCTGCACTAGAAAACCTACATTCCTTCTTCTGAAATTTGGTCATGCTGTGATCACAAACGACAATGTATTTTATTGGGATTTAATTTGCTAGACCTGTTGGGCCCAAGTCCAGTCCTTGAGAGGTACTATTCTGTAATTTCTGCCTCGTCAGGGGTCATTCATTTGATTCAGGTGTTATGGAGAAGAGATTTGTCTAAGTTTGCAGGATAGTAGCTCTCAAGGAAATGACTTGGACACCCCTGTGCTAGATCAAAACAAAGTAGTCAATACTTGTAAAAGAACATTAAATAAGTTTTTCAACTGTTTTTGAAAAATAAATATGGGAAGTTGTTTGTGCATTTGAATTAGACATTCCTGAGCCAATACTTTATAGAACTTTATAGATGGATTGTCTGTGAGAATAAATTCTTAATTCGTAATGCTGATCCTCACTTAGTTTTATATATGGGCGCTGACTGGGGCATTCTAACACATCATTATGGCTTGATCTAAACCAGTGGTTCTCAATCTTGATCCTCATGGTTCAATGTTTTTTATGTTTCAGATGAGTATCTCCTCCATCAAACATGATTCGATTGTTCATTTACCCCCATAGCACATCACAAAGTGCTCCAGAAGCCTGTTAATCCCCCATTCGTTTAAACCAGGTATATTGCAGTTGCAGAACAACTAAAACATGCAGAACACTGGGCCCTGAGAACTAGTGTGGAGAACCACTGATCTAAACAATTCCATTGTAGCTCTGTCGTGCATGACTATTAGTTTTTCTTGTTAATACATTCTCCCACCTTAGCTTTGGATCTCTGCAGCTCCCCCGGAGTTACCACAGACCTTTGGCTTCTTCTCTGATTACTGTTTAGCTGTCTTTGCCTAGCCTGTTAGTCAGTTTTGGCGGTGTGCAGTTGCGCTGTACTCAGATAATGGGTTAAACATGGCTCTGTGGGATGTCCAATGGTTGGGATGCTGTTCATTAACCAAACCCTGATTTAAACTTATCTGTTTCCTTGATGTGCTCCTTGGTGTTCATTATACTGTTTGTTTACCAAAATTCTCCAACAAACCTCTGATGCCTTCACAGAATAGCTGAATTTAGAGGTCAAATTATATACAGGTAGACATTTTAACTGTTTAACCAATGCAATTGATTGCCCTACGTTTTATTGCAGGGCATCAGAATAAATGGGGCAGTTACAGAAGGATTCAGGTTTTTATTTATAAAACCCGGAAAAAAAATGAAATTTACTAATTTATGGATGTCTGGCACTGGGTTAAATTTAGGGGTATCAGAGTGAAGTGTGAATACAAATGTGTGCCACACTTTTCAGATTCCTGTTTGCAAAAATAATCCAAAAACACATCATATACACATTTTTGTCCATTTCTGTAATGCACTAATTTGTGTTGACCAATCATATATTTCCCAATAAATCACATGAATTTTGTAGAGACAACAGGACAAAAAGGAGAATGCATACTTTTGCAAGCCGCTGAACATTGATGCACAAAACAAAGTAAAAATACTTTTTACTCTTTTATTTAATCTGGTGAAACACCATATTGAAATCATTTAAAACATGACCGGCTACTGTAAGCAAAAACGGCAGTGTGTATATGGGTACTTTTGAAAGAAAAATCTGACACAGCAAAACAACTATAAACGATAAACTATCTAATTCGAATACATATGTACACATTTAGGTGTGCATGCATGAAAATGTGTTAGGCAGACATGCATTGAAGAGCCTACACAAGCAAACACTACATAATAATGAGGTATTGATCACAGTGGCTGTGTGATTCACAGGCTGTGAGGGTGAGGCTGAGCTTTTTCTGGAGTGGAGGCATCAGATTCCCACTATCTGAACCTGTAGGTATTTTTGGTTTTAATGCTGCATCATTCCTCCACCTGCCAAAAAAAACAGCAATAATCGGCTCAGTGCCAAAGCTGTAGATTCCACTGCGGCTCATTTTTACCTACCTTAGCAATTTTCTCACAACTGCTTAAAAACACGACAGAAAGGTTAATTTCCAAAACAATTTGTCATATAGTTTGATTTTCTGGTAAAGTAGCAGTACAGGGCAATAAGACAGCCAAATAACACATTGCTAGGGTTACATAGGCGTTAGGGTTAGTCTGACTGATGATGAATACAGGTTATAAAATGTTGTGGATTTTTGTTAGGAATCGTAACGTCTGTAAATGAGCACGTTAAGTATAAACTAAGCTAGGTGGTTTCTAATTCCACAGCCCCGACTCAAAAATGTTTAAATGATGCCTTAAAATGCTAACAGTGTCCTCTGAGAAAGTATGTTCCTTCCACAAGAGGATTAAAAAAATAACCAGCTTATAGTAGGCCTTTTCTGCTCTGATGTTCTCTTGGTTAAGAACTTTGAGTCGGACATATTTCTGACTCACTGAAATAAGCTTCCAGTTTTTAGAGTCGTCATGATAATTCTCTAACACTGGATAAATTCCACCATTCCACCATCACGAAGATGAAGGGTTAACTTACGTGGGTAAGGTTGGGGTGAGGTGTGCAGGACCTGCTCCAAGTCACCCAGCATGGAGAGGATCACCTCCTTATCCAACTGAGCTGTTCCCTCTCGAGGACCTCCCTCTGAAGCCTCCTCCTCTGCCCAGTACCCACCGTCTTTCTCCCTGCAACCCTGCCTCCCGCCTCCCCTTTCTCCTGCTGTTTCAGTGTTTGAACATCCATTACTGCTTTCTCCATCTTCTCCTGAGCCCTCCCTAGACCTCCGCTGTGGTTCAGTCCTTGGGTGGCCACTGTAGGACACCCGTTGTGATCGCCCACCTGCCGCCGTGCATCGCCAAGGGACTGGGATGAGGGAATGCTCCGACTGTGAGAGGACCTTAGTGAGGGAAAGCGACAGTGATCGAGCTCTGGTGCCCCGAACACCTGCGCTCCTGCTGCTTCCCTCCTTACGAGGGCTGCTCTGCAGACTGCCTCCTGCCCGCTGGGAAGATGACAAGTAAGGTGAAGAGCTCAGAGGTTGGGAGAGACGAGATGGTGGGTCGGTGAGGTCAAAGGAGTAGACCCGCTGCTCGCCATCACTAACCAGGGTCAGGTTGGTGAGCGAGCGCTGCTTGATCCGCAGGTTGAGGTTGTCAGGGAGAGGCTGGGGAGGCCGCCGGGCTGGGCTTCCCCCCTGATACACAGAGAACTCTGCCCCTCTCTTCATCTCTCACCACAGCTTACCTCTTCAGTGCTGGTGGCTCAGGAATAGGTGCAGTAAATGCAAGTGGTTCCACCTGTGCGTGGCTCTCTACTTCACATCTTGGCTGCACCTTCACTGATGCAGATGGTGAGGAACCGTAAACAGAGGAGGCAAACAGATAGGTCCCCAAGTCCCACGCCTCCCCACTAAGGTCCAGGATTCAGTGGGCTGGAGGGAAAGCAAGCGTAGGGTGAAGAGTGGAGAGAAAACCACTCTCTGAGGCGTGCAGGTGAAATCTTGATCCATCCCTGAGCCAGCCCATACTCGTGGTCAGACTATGAGCCAGACCATATCACTTCATCCTTCCACTTCATCCGCATGCTGCCTCTCTGCCTTCTCTCTCCTGCCTCGCCACGGTCAGGGGCGTGGATGCACAAGCCGCTACATCCCCAGTGGCTCACACAGTCTCTCTGCTCTTCCTGTGCTCGCTCTCTCTTTATCGTTTCCCCTATTTGATGACAAACTCTCTTCATTCACTCTTATCTGTCCCCCATCCACCTTCTGTCCCTCCTTTAATTACCAGCTCACTGCCACAGTTCTGCCTCCTCCCTCCCTGACACACTGACTGTTCTCTCTTCACAGCCGAGAATAAATGGCTGGTGAAGCCAGGCTCACGCACATTCCAGCATGCAGCCTGCAGCTTTCCCTCCTCCTCTCCTGCTCAGCCCTGCTCAGTGTTTATCAGCACTTCTTTCTCTTAATCCCCATTCATTTTCTTCTCCTGTTCACTTCCTACCCTAGCTTTCCTCCATCGCTTTCTCCTCCCCCCACAGTGGGACAGCGAGTTGTTTGGACAGTGCACCTGTAAGCTTGCAGCCCCCGCTGCACAACTCTACCCAGCTGACTTAATTAAATGCTATCTTCGGGAACTAAAACAGTGCGCCCTACAGCTTATCATGGATCAACAATGAGCCAACATATTCCCATCAGTCACTACATAGGCAGATCGTTCATCAGATAATTGGACAAGTATAAATGTACGTATTAGGTATGAAGATTTGAGAAATTTGTAGGGGTGTATAGGTCTTTGGTTTGCTTCAGTCAACAGAAAATAAAAAGCAACTCGAGATGTGGTTTGATTTAATTGTTTTTAATTAAAAAAGAATAAGCCACTGGATGGACAGACAGATGGATGGATGGAGATACTTGAAAATTCCCAATGTTGTTGTTTAGGAATTGTCTAGTAAGACTGTGCAGACATTTCAGAATAAAAAAGTTTAAATCACTTTGAAGTTTCTTTTTATATTTAGACAATCCAGTGTACCAGATGTATTTAAAGGCACCATCAAGGGAAATACCCTCTGGTCAGAGACAGTGTAGCATTTTGGACTAAGTGCTCCAGACAGATGGAATTGGACTTCAGCCGATTCTTCTCCAGTACCAGAGATGGTTACAGTCAGCTTGATGTTGTTTCAGATTAATTCAAAACACTGCTGCGTTTGAAACTCAACTGGTCTGAGGTAAATTTGCGCCAATCGTCTGCATGGGGTTATCGCTACAGATAATACCTATAATACCAGGTAAAATCAGTCCTGTCACTGACTCTCAATTTGATTAAGCAAATTTCTTCCTGCATCTGACTCTACCACAAGCTCAGCTTGTGCGCACCCATGCCTACAGCTGCGAGTAGTTGTTGATGGACACTAAGGGATTTATAGTGTCTAATCTAAACCATTCCATCGCAGCTTTAGGGTCACTGTCTACCTGCCGGTTAGATCTTGCCCCAGTCTAAAGTTTTTTAAAGCCTCTAACAGGTTTCCTTCCAGGATTGCCCTTTACTAGGCTCCCTCAATTATCCTTTCTAGACCCCATGACCCTGCTGCAAAAAGCATTCCCACAGCATGATGCTGCCACCACCAAACTTAAGAATGGAAAAGATTGGAACAGATTGTTTTCTATTTTCAAATTAGGTGACTTCTTAAGGTAATTGGTTTTCCTTTTATTTAAGGATATGTAGGTAAAGGGTTAATATAAATACATGAAAACATTTTAGATTTTGAAAGCCATGTATCCATTTTTTTATTTATTTCACTTCACTGTGATAGTCTATCCCATTAAATCTTAATGAAATGCATTGCAGTTTGTGGTTGTGATGCGTCACAATGTGATAAAGTTCAAGCAGTAAGAATATTTTGCAAGGCTCTGCACCTATTCAGATATTATAGAGCTCTCTGTCCCAATCTCACGTCTCATCTCCGCAAATTCTGAAACTCTTGAATATATTATATTAGATTTTATACAGTTGTGCTGCTTTGATGTCTGAAAGTTGACACCCCCTGACATGGGCTCTGCATATGTATGCAATATGAGCAGGCTTGTCATGTGGTATGTGTGGTATGCCGACTCTTGAACTATCCTGTCAGAGACTCGTTCCTGCTCTTCCACAGAGGAAGAGCCAGTAGGGCGAAGGATGTGAAACGACTATGAAATATGTGACTACAAAAAGCAAGTGTATATAATGGAGCCTAAACAAAAAGAATGGTCAGCGCTGTTGTCTAATTTTATCCGGCAAATGACGGGCTTTGCAAAAGCCACGACCGTAGCAAAATGTCTGGAATGTTGCTGCCCGCTTGACATCCCTAAACCTATAATCACATGCTGTTGTTTGTGCAAGTTCTGCTTTGTAGAGTTCTTCTGGCTTTGAGTTTGACATCTTCCTTTTCCAACCAACGGGTTTAGTTGCATCCAGACTGAGCTCTGTTTTCTCTTTTATGAGTATGGAATTTATTTCCAAATGAACGCATTTCCGATTTATATCAAACAGAAGCACTAAAATGTAAAAGCCCAAATTTCCTCAGTGGCACAAACAGCTGGCTAAAGTATAAACATCTTTAAAATACCAAATACATTTGGACATAGGACTTTTTTAAGATTAGGGAGCACAATCACGTTCAAGAGCTGCAGTCATTTGAACCTTGGAAAATCGAAGATAAACAATAGCTTTACTCTTAGCCTTGTTTTCAATGCTGGTTGGTTGGTTTAAGTTCTCTTCCAGTTCTTTGTTAAACTGGGAAAATGTAATGTATTACATGAGTGTACCACTATTAATGCATTTCTTTACCACATCCAATGCCAACATCCAGAACTGCTAGTGCTCTTTTAAACTGACTTTGCTTTCAAGAATAGTGTGCAAATTTTTATGTTCCAGAAGTTTAATGCAAAATGATTTCAAAGCAAGATTTATTGTGTGTTTGGGGTCAATGTTCTGGTATCGCTTCTAACTTTGTCCAAGTTTCAACCATTTAGCTGTTGATTTGAGTTGACATTGGAATAATCTGGCGATTAAGCTATCCCCTTTGTGTAGCACACCAGTACAACTGGCAGCAAACCAGTCTGCTTTAGCCTTTCCAAACAGAGTTTTGACGTTTGGGATTCCTGCCCTAAAGGGAAACCAAATTATCTTCAAAGTTTGATCGGCTAGTTGTTAAGATGAAGTAGAAGAATTTAGAGGCGGTCATCTGTCTTTATTGTTTCATCTACTTTGTGCAATGCCACAGTAAAGATGTCAGCTAAACAAGCCCTCACTATGATGCTGCCACCTCCATTCCAGACAGCTAATACTGCGTTCAGTTGACACTGTCAAAGGACAGCTGATACTGTGTTCTTAAAGCTTGTTAATCCTCTCTATATACTTTTTTGAGGCCAAATAGCTCAATCTATTTCTTTGTCAAGCCATAAACGTTTCCCCAGAACATCTGTGTCCACTTGGACAACAACAGATTTTAGTTTAGCTTAAAGGTCTTGATTTTGGAGTAAGGGTTTCAGTTTTGAGAAACATCCTCAGCATCCATAGTGCTTTGAAACTTGCTTCACTGTGGACAGTGAAACAGCTTTTTTTACAAGATATGGGATTACCTCAACTTGCTAAATATCCAAAGGAAGTTGTTCAAGCATGTCACATTTAAATAGAGAGCCAGTGTCCTGTCAACCAAATTTCTGTATATTAGGCATGTATCCTGAAGACCTTTGAGTTTGACTCATAACAGTCTATTGAATTTGGTCTTCGGCAATAAGGGAGAAAACAGACACCCTCCTTAATTACATGGATAAAAGAAATAGTGCCCTGTGTTGTGCTGGAAAGAATCACCTATGCAACTAAATAACAGGCAGAGAAACTTCGAAACGTTTAGATGTGGTGGACTTTTTTCAACATTGTAATGAGATAAAGGCTACGTTGTTGTGTTACCTCTCAGTGAAAAGGACTGGCTTTCTTGTGTCAGTCTTCAAACTCACAGGAAAGGAAAACTCTCAGCACAAGACGAGACTTGGCTTGAACTTTAGACACAAAGATCAAAGGAGCAATACCGTCAGGTTAACAAAACCATTTATACATCATGCAGAGCAATCGTGCCTGAATCAGCAGGATTGGGTTTAGCTAACTAGCCCACTGATGAATGGGGTCACTGGATGAATTCTTCACCTTACTCTCAAGACTGAAAAAAAGTTACTTCTGGCTCATAAACATTGCATGTTTTAACATTATTCTAGCTAAATCTCAAATTTTAGTAAAGGTTTTTCTACAGCCTTAAAATAAGTAAAATGTTGTTTTGTGTATTTTATTTTTTAGTTTGACCCTTCTTTGCATTTTTATGTTGCTTCTATTACTATTCAAAATGTAATAGTTATTGCTAAAAACACTATTATATATATATTTTCTATTATAACAGCCCTGATGTCCCACCTTTACCCAGGCCATCAGTCTGCTGAGGCTGAACATGACAGGTGATAATATATTGTGAAGTGGCTACTGGTGAGTTTGTGATGGTGAAGATGTAATTCCGGACCGCCGATGCTCTCTGACAACACTGACCTTTTCTCTTCCATTAATTAAATGGGAAGAAAACAGGGATCCCACAGGTAAACACAACCAGCGTTATGTTCTAGAATGTACAAACTAACAAACTAACTTTGGTACCAAAGCTTTGCATTAGAAGAAAAAACAGCATTCTATTCAACAAACATTGTAAGTAATACCTGTGGGTTTTTTTCTTCCAGAAACTTGCAGATCAGAACTGCAGCAGCTTTAAGGTCAACTTTGAATTAATATAGATGCGCACCAACAAGGGGAAGGATATATATATGCTCATTTACACACCCACACAAAAAACGATCCACACAGAGCCAACAGTGAGTGTGTGTGTCGTACCTGATATCTCCTCCAGGCACTGTTTGGCTGTCTTGCTGTAGACCAGCTCTCCCTTGGTGGGGCTGAGGCAGGGGTCGGCTGGGGCCACCATGGTGCAGTCGTTTTCTGAAAATGTCCTGCAGGCACAAAACGAGGGTAGAAATAGCTGTTTGTAGCTGTTAAAATAGGCAGTTTGCCAAAAGTAAGGTAATATGAACCCTAAACTAAATGTGTTTTGTGAGGAAAAAGTTAGGACACCCTGCCTCCTAATAGCTAGTGTTACCCCCTTTAGGCTCGTAGCCATCTACCAGTGTCTGACATTTGCTTCCTCAAAATTATTGAATTCATGATCAAGTGGCAACGTTTTTGATAACATTTTTAGAATGCTGCAATTTTTAAAATCTTCGATAAAAGCATAATATACAGCCTCTCACATTAAGTCTGTTATATTTTACTTTCCTGAAAAACTGCCTTCGATTAAACACAGAGTTGGGTGTTAATGGGCTAAAATATGTTTCTGTGGATCTGCCTCTTCTCCTCAAGCCTGAGCGGCATCATGCTTCGCTGTTATTTGCTGATCTAAATAAACAAAGACAGATTCCAATACAGTTCCCAAGATGCCTGACTTACACATACACGAGCTGTGTATGCAGAACGACAGTCATACACAGATGGCAAGATAAAACTGCTTTAAGCAGCAAAACACACATGGTACAATGAATGTAAACATTTAACCGCCTTTATGTTTAAAAATCCAGAAAATATGCACAGATACGGTCGCGCACACAGGCAGAGAAGGCTAAAACAAGCACACACACACTCAGATCTAAGCAATGGCCACATGGTACCACATACTCATTCCCTCACATACACACACATTGGATCACTGACACCACCTGCAGAACTGCAGATAAGAACTGGCTTCCATTCGTAGGAGCGACTTCAGCTCATGTGAATTATTTCTCCTCACTGCCAGCTTCCACCTCAGCTGCAGAGGTATTCTCCACCCGAGTTGCATAGAATAATAAAATTTTGAAATAAAATGGGGATGGCGACCTAATATGAGATAGTCACAGCAGCAACTTAACCAAAAACTAAATCACCAATTTTTAAAGATAATGTGCTCTATGTGGAACGTCTATGATACAAAGTGTTTTTATTTGATGAAAACTTTAACTTACAACCAGAGGGTTCCTTTACATTTTTCATATCAAGATTCCATATTTCTCCAGGCACAAATCTCCAGAGTCCTAAGTGAATTTATTATGGATGGATGGATGGACGCATGGATGGATGGATGAATCCATACTGGAAAACACTTAAATTAAATTCTAAACTTTTCCGCCATAATCCAATGTGCACTGTAACCCTTTACCTGTTGTACTACTGACCGTGTTTGACTGAGAGCAAACACATGGTAAGTACCCACAGTAAAACAAAATTAACTGGGCTTTCAAGTTTCACCTTGTTATTTCTATTATTTAATTCCCTGATTCAGTTTCCTAACTGGCCTGCGAGAGCTTTAAATACCTAGAATATGTTTTTGTGTGGGAGGGGAAAATGATGGCACAGTGAGAGCCTCTGGTAAGGCCTGTTGGTGAAAATGTATTTAGAGACAAGACAAAAAACACAGTAGAGGCATCACAAAAATAACATCTTACATAAAAAACAGCAAAAATGCACACTGTATTGAGCCTGAAACAGAAACATAAAAAAATTGTGAAAAGCTTCAGTGACAGAGCTGCTTTGTCATGTTTGTGTTGAAAAAGTAATGTCGGTAAAGTAGGAATGGATGTAATCCATCTTTCATGTTATCAACAAAACTGCTGAGGAAATGCTTCCCCACAGCATGATGCTGCCACAATAAACATCTCTATAATTCTATCCCAGGCCTATCTGGCATGATCCCTGATCTTTAGAACGTTCTTCTTCAGGGAATAGTTAGACTTTCACTAAGATTAAATGACACACAGATGGACTCATTCATTTACGGTATTAAGGGAGATCACAGAAAATGTGCCTGAATGACAGGTTTTCATATGTAAAAATCATCACTTACCTTGCGCTTCACCATTATGCATCACAATGAGCTGATCTCTCCTAAAATCTCAATTAAATACATCAAGGTTGGTGGTACTTTCGCACGCACAAGTGTCGATTTTACCAAACATAGCAAAACTCCGAACTTTAAACCAATCAATAATTTATTTCCCAACTCTTCTTTATCAGAAATCAGTCTGCAGTGTAGACACAAACAAAGCTGAACTTGATTTCCAAAACAACTAATGTCTTTTTGATGAATTATCAGAAATGTTCAGAAATATGACTGGAAGCTTCCATGCCAGAAGGCTCACTTACTAAAAAACTCATATGAAACAGACATGGCAGTAAAGAGCACCTGGAAGTCCAAGTTTCAAGAAGCTCATTCAGAAGACTGTGAGAGACTTTACAGATGGCTAACCCACTTAATGTTTGCTCACTGAGTTGGCAGCTTGGGTTTTTACAGCATCAGAATTGGTGATTGAAAATATTACTAAGGCACCTAATGCAAAGGGAATTGTATCCTTTATTTCTGTTGTACAACAGCTAGAGATTTTGGGCTATATTTTCCCCATTCTCACACCACTGTAGTCAGTGTGCATCAAATCCACACTGTCGTAAAAGACAGGGAATGGATTCTTAAACACTACCAGTGTGTGGAATTTCACATTGAGGATAAAACACAGACAGCCAAATAATAGGCTTTGGCAAGCAGAGAGCAGAGGATGTTAATTTGTTCTGTAATGACTGTGAAGAGATGTGGAGGCGAGAGCATGATGCATGGTGGCGAGTGCCAGCTGATCACTGGGAGAACTCCAAGACTTCATAGGGTGTGTGTGTGTGTGAGAGTGTAAGGGTCTATAGTTTCATAGATCTCAGAGAGGAATCAGTATTTAACCTTTTCCACACAACTCACCGGTACATGAAGGGTGCCACCGTGGCAGTATTGGGGTGGTTGTGTTGCTGCTGCTGTGGAAGCTGAACTACTCCGTTCCCTCCTCCTCCTCCACCTACCCCTCCTCCTACAAGCATCCCATTGGATCCGGACAGGGCTGAGGTACTGGTAGACGAGGTCATGCTGGTCCGTTTGCCCTCTGGACCCCCGGCGGAGCGCTGTATGTAAAAACTCCCACTTTGTCCTCCTTTGGTCAGCTTGGCTCTCTCTGCTTCACCTGCCCGCATGTTGCCACTGCTGTTTAAGGCAGCTTGGTTCTGGTTCTGGGACTGGCTCTGAGGTTTGCCCGATATTGTGGACGGACCTTTAAGTCCTGGTTTCGGGATGCCGCTGGAAGCTGAGGAACTGCCTCCATCTTTCTTCCCTGACGATGACTTTCCTCCCTTTGGGATGAGGCTGGCTATTTTGGAGGTTTTCTTTGCAGAGTCGACTGCATTCTCACGCTCCTCTTTTGGAGGAGAGCTGTCCTTTGACGTTCTCCCAGACTTGTGTTTGTCCTCTTTGTCTTTGCATGGAGCCAAGGACCTACTGCCACTGGCAGACGTTTTTGGGGAGGATGAAGACGAGGTTTTGCTAGGTGCAGAAAGGGATGACGCTGGCGTCTTTGTTGAGATCTGTTTGGCGGTAGCACTGCTACTGCCACTACTGCACACTGACCCAGTCGGAGTCTGTCCATCATCTCCGTACTCTGATAGGTCATCTTCCTCCTGAAGAGTCATTTCTGCCATGGATGGTGATGCTCTTGAAGCTGATCGGGGGTTAATAAGTCGGAACTTCTCCAGCATTGACCTCTGCGAAGGTGCGGATCCCGACCCGACTTTGGGCCCCTCACTTCCATGTGGTTGAAGAGCTTCCAGGGTCTGGGGTGAAGGTGTGGTGGAAGGTGAGTGCGTGGGGCTTGCCAGCATGGAGGAAGTGGCGCTGTGCTTGAGGTTCATGGACTTGCTGCGCCAGGACTTCCCAGCTGTGGGTGAGGGGATGGCAGAGGCCAGCTGCTGCCCACTGAGGCTGGTGGGAACCATCCCACCGATACTACTCCCATTCATCCCACTGGGTACAGGGATGCCCCTCGCTGACTCTGAGCAAAAAGAAAAGTAATAGTAATAATTAAAAAAAACAAATCACAACAAAATAATTTCTGTCACACCAACACATACACACACAGCATTCAAACAACACACATGGGCTAAATGTCACTGTGTTGGCCAAAGAAGAGTAACCTTCCAAATGTAGCCAACAGATCATCAGCATTAGTATCCACAGTCCAGGAGACACAATTGTTTAAAAGTTCTGGCTTACTTTCTGGGGAAGAGAGTTTACATTGATGAGAAAAAAGGAAACATTATTAAGCAGCCGGAGAGGAGAGACAACAAGATGACATCATGAAGTTATGCGGCAATAGACTGCCTGGCTGTTAGTCAGCGCCATGATCAGGGCTCAGCTGGCTGTGAGTCACCTCCAGTCTGCTCTTTAATGCCACTCCAGACAGAAGATGGGGGGGTGTGGGGGTCTGAATGTTTTCTGAAACCTTAAAGCAAAACTAAAAAACTAAAAAGCCTCAGTGTCACACAGTTGCTCAGACTGCTGGGGATTAAACACTGTAGGTGGGTCAGGAAGGTAAACAGTTTAGTGGCTTTACACAAGAGAGAGCATACAGTCATAGTAAAAAGAAAGTACACCCTGTTTCAGCTCTGGACTCAGGACTGATCAGGATTTGCTGCTCTGACTGACAGACAGACAGACAGACAGTGGTATGCAGACCCGTAAAAAGGGAATCTGGCCACTCAAACTAAGGTTGGGCCATATGTAACATTTTTTCAACCGTTATTCATCAGATCAACAAATGACAATCAGCGATATATTCGCGCAGGTGACGTTTGGACTTTTTTGTGGGCGAAGCAATGTACACATGCACAGACTGATTTGCCAATTTAGAACACAAATGTCAAAACATTAAAGAACTAGTTGCCCAAAAAAAAAGAAAGTCGCCTATCTGGGATAACTTTGACTTTCAACCGGATGAAAAAGTTAAACCACAGGATGTAACTAATGCGCTGTGCCGCTTGTTCAGGCGTACAGTGTTATTAAGAAGCTTAAGGGCAGAACATAGTTGGGCATACTGTGAGCAGCCTGGACTCCACGCGTACTGTCCGCGGATATTTGAGGTTTCATAGTTGAGCGTACCAATTTCCTACATTTCTGGTAACAAATTCCCATACTTTCTGCCATGGCGTCATCAGACTGGGAGGCAGAGCTAACTGGCCGTGTAGCTTTGGAAAAACAAAAAGAAAAGAAGGCGGTGTCAAAGGCCATTAAACTACACTAGGGTCGAAAAAAGGGAATACACCTGTGCGGCGCAGAGTGGCAGTGATGCTGCACATGCTTGTGACCGGCTGCTTGGAGCAGTGTGTCACATCCAAAACAGTTTGATGTGAAGACTTTTTCCCGCCGAGTAGTTAATTGTGTGAAACCGCATACGCGGTCTTAGAAATTGAGTTTGCACAGACAGGTCCGATGGACCTCCGCTTTAAGGCCACATGTACGTCTGCGGCGTCAAGTATGCCCGACTTTGTTTTGCCCTTAACCCGTGCACCAAAAAAAAAAAAAAGAAAAAACACCGCTTTAAAAAAAAACCCCAAAACAAAACGACTGTTGAAGATCTCAGCCTATCGTTGATGGTCAATCAGTTCGTCCAATCGCCCAGCCTTAACTCAAACTATCACTAGATATTTAAAAGCAACACCCTAACTGGAGGTCTCTTCCGATTAATATAGAACTGTTCCTTTCAACTTCCACAACATGCTTCCTTAGAGGAAGAGATTCCTGCAAAGTCTTAGTTTATTTCTTTTTTTCTTTGAATTGTTTCTTTTTCTCCTTCTTTGTTGCAAAGCAACTGACTTAATGCAATTGGCTGAACTTCCTTCTATGGATAACTTTTTACCCATAAGCAATAAATAACTATAACTGACCTTGATTATACAACATGAAGGAATGCATTGGACTGGATGAAACTGGACCTGAATGTTACTATGTAATTGTATGGTATGAACTACACTGACTTGTATTGAATTTGGAATGATATGGACTCTATTTAACTGTATATAAATCTAACCTGTTTGTCCAATAAAGTGTGTTGAGACGACATTTATTGTGATATAACTGAATTGAATATTTATCATTATATGTGTAAGGCAGTCCTTGTTATTTTTCTTCCCTTCAAGTAGTTTCTACATATTAATGAAGGAGATTGTAAGCATTAGTGTGAAGAAGTGTGTGGGTCCACTCTATTAACCCCACCTTTAGAGATCCTCCATCCCCACCCTAGAGGCTACTTCACAAGACCACCACACTTTCACTGTGCTCTGATATAGAATTGTCATGACAACCAGACTCTTTCTTTATTTGGCTCAGCTGACAGGGAATGAAATGCCACTTCCTTTGGTAGACTTTCTGGTAACACATCCAGAAAATCTTCAAAGAAGCTGAGGTTTAAAATCATCCAGTTAAATACTGCCGACTGATTAACTGCCACCTGCAGTAAGGTTCCATATGCAGCTCTTCACAGTATATAGATATTAGACAGCCAAATGGTAAACAATGAATTTGTAATAAGGATCCAACCATTTCCTCTTCTTACTGTCCCATGTTACACCCATTGAAAAAAACTTGAGTAAAAGTTTATTTGGTACAAACAGATACATGCATTGTCGCCCCTGGTAAATGTGTAAAAAGTGTTTAAAAGTCTTCTTTTTCCCTGGAGTATAAATATGACTTAACACAAAGACCAATAAGGCTGGTCAAGGACCCATATGTCCGGAAATGGAGGTTAAAAAAACAATCTCCAAAGCTTGCTGATAGAGAACTGCAGCAAGGAGTTGCATCTTGGGGACACCATCTCTCAGTAGCAACAGCGGACTCAGGGGACTGCAAGGTGCGATGGCAGGAAAATAAGCCCACATCATTACCCCTCCCACCACCATGCTTGACACTTGACATAAATAGGATTTGGTGCTGATTATCTTTATGCTAACTGGTTATTTGGGAGTCATTCCAGGAAAAAGCCTTTTGTCTACTCCCGTCACAAATAGAAACGTGGAGTTTGCAAAATGATACTGGAACTTTAACTGGAACCATATGCTTTGGTCTGATGAAGCTAAGAATCAGCTTTTTAGCAACAAACACTCTAGCTGAGTTTGTTGCAAAACAAAGGATGGTATGGTGGAGGATCTGTGAGGCTGTGGGCCAGTGAATCTTGGAAGAGTAATAAAACTCTGTTTGCCTTCACCATTAAACTGAGGTCATCGCTGGGTCTTTCGACAGGATAATAATCCAAAACATATGGTCAAATTAACTAAAGAGAATGTCAACTGTCTTCCAATTTTTCATTCATATTGTACTGGTAACCCTGTTGGATAAATGTGCTTTAAATAAAGGTTAGATTTCTCTACATTTCTCTCAGAGAGTGTATTTTAGGGCTATATACACATCTTTACCAGTTGTGCAAACACATCTGGGCCTGTATATAGTAGTACCAAGACAGGTCAAATGCTTTTAGTTTTTCTGGTTTTTGTTTCTTTACCCCTGATATCAGTGAGCTAATTTTTATAGCAAATAGTAGGGGAGTAGAAAGCAAAAACAGATACAAAACAAAAGGGATGTCTGATTTGACGGGGGCAAATATGTAAAAAAAGAACTTGAAAGAAGCCAAAATCTTCTGAGAAATGTGTGTGAAACGGCTCAAGGCAGAGACTTCCTGTATCTGCTTCTATGTGTACTGTTTTGCCCAGAAGGTCCGAGCTGTGTTGCTGACATTTTCCAGCAATTGATTTCTTTTCCTTTCCTTTGTTAGTACTTTTCTCTGTTTTCTTTTCAATCAAACTACAGTTTCATCTCCCGGGAGTAAAGCTTTAGTCTTTTTATTAAAAAACAGAGTTAGTGTTATAGAATGACATGACTGTTCTGTGAGCAACAAGTAAGAAAATCCTAATCTATTGCTTTTCATTTCTGTTTTCTCCCATTCAGAATGAAACATTAATAAATGAGGGCAGAAAAACTCAAAAGTCTGAAATAAATTCCCAGATGCACTAAATACCTAAGCTAGCTCCAACCGTTTGCAAGGCTTTTTTTAAAAGAAAAAATCATTTTAAAAGCCTCATTATTTTTGACAGGCCAGCAGCTTTAATGTGGCCCTCCTGCCATCTCTGAGATGTTTCTACCACCACTAATGCTGTCATTATAGAACTCAGCTGGAACACGGAGCTGGGGATGATTCAGCAGGCCATGTAAAACTATTGAAGCGGAGGAACTGGGAGCAGGGAACACAAGCTGCTTTGGGAGAGCTGTGTTGTGCGAGTAGTGCCACCAAGTGGCGGGGATGGGGAATGTAAATTAGGTGCCTCTTAACCTGTTAAGGGTTTTAGAAACCATTTCCACCTGAAATTACATACCTGGCACCTGTGTAAAGGTAAGACATAAAAGAATATTTTTCAAGTGAAAGCACTATTGCAACTGTTACTATGTCTGATTTATTTGTGATTCAACAAACAAACAAACAAAAAAATCAAACACACCACACACAGCTCAATGCAATAGAAATTATTGTGTCTTTTTTTAAATCAGGTTCTACCTGGTTCTACCTGATTCTCAAGTGTACAAAAACACATAAAGTTGTATTTTGTTATTTATAAAATGCTGAACACAAAATCAAAAAAGATTGTTGTTTTCTGTCAGACTTTACTAGTCATCAAAACTGAATTTGACCTTTGACATTGCTTCACTTCATTGGTTTTGGAAAAAATTGCTCTGCACAGATTCTGTGCATTTCTAGAGGTTGAGGACAAGTCTGTGACTGGGCCATTGCAACACCTTTATTCTTTACTTTTTCAGCAGTTCTGCTGTGGATCTGTTGCTGTGCTTGGGATCATTGTCCTGTTGCTGACTGTTTAAGCCAAGCTTCACCTGCCTAACAGATTTCCTCTTATTTGACTCAAGAATACCTTGGTATACAGAGAGGTTCATGGTTGGTACTCCTACAAACTGCCCAGGTCCAGTGGCTGCAAAAAACAAGCCCACATCATGACCCATCCACCACCATACTGGACGATTGGTGTGAGGTGTTTGTGCTTATATGTCATCTGTGGCTTTCTTCTAACAAGCGCTGTTTTTTATGGCAATGCACCTTAACTGTGATATGTTAGTTGTTAACTCTAAGTACAAAGGAATTCATAAGAGAATTATTGACTGCAATGTATCAAGATCATGTAAATGCAAAGCAAGCAAAATCATCAGCTCTCCATCACCATGCTTAACAGTTACTACGAGGTCTTTGGAGATAATGTGTACTATAAAAAGTCCTACTGCCATATTCTTTTCTAGAGAAGAGGCTTTCTCCTGGCAACTATTCCAGTCCTACTTGGTAATACTGTACTGCCAATAGCAATGCTTCTCACCTCGATCATTGCCGCTTGAATACTGAAGAGGCTTGCTCTTGTCGATGCTGTTGAAGCTCTGGCTCCGACGATTGAGGTTGGATGAGCCTGGGCTTCTAGATGCCCCACTGCCTGCAGCGGGTACTCTAGAAGGCCCTGGTAACCTGGAGAACCACAGTAGAAAAGATACATTTTATGTTAAAATAAAACATAAAACATGGAAACTAAGTCTTTAGCAATATTTAAGACCAGGAAAATGAATCTCCTTTCTTTTGTGACCATATCCTGACAACATCAGTCCGTCAGAGATATTACCTACCTACTGAAGGTGATATGGGCTAAACTGTTCTATTAATAACACTTCATAAAGTATTTGCACTGCTTTAGCTTGTGTTAAACTTATGTTTTTATTGAGATTTTATGACAGAGACAAGCACAGATGAGAAGTAAATTAAACCTTCCAGACTTAGTGCAAAACATAGTGGAAAGCCAAATCTGTACTTCACTCCGTACACACCATTCCCAGGGTGACATATGGTAGAGGCAGCATCATGCTGTGTGGATGCTTTTCTTCAGATGGATGGATAGAGCTAAAGGCAAATCAGTCCTGGAAGGCAACTCAAATAGTCTATTCAAAGTCCAGACCTAAATCCCCTTGAGAATCTTTGGAAGCCTTTAAAACTGATACAGACACTCCAAGGCCTACAGCTTTAATAGCAGTGAAAGGTGATTCTAGTATTGACTCGGGGCGCCTTAACAGAAATGCATGCCACACTAGATTTAGAATAAAAAAGTAAAGGTAAATGTCAGCCACCCTCACATCTTTAGTTCATGTGCAAAACTCAAAAACATTTTGGAATGACCTCATCTTAAATCTGGAAATCATGTTAGGAGGTAGAATGCCAAAGGACCCAAAATTATGCTACAGGGATTGGATTCTGGAGGGGATGAGTATCTCTTAAGATTCTCTTGGCTGATTGTAAGAGAAGACAGGGACCACACAAAGTTAGGGAGAAAAAATAAAAAGTTGTTCTACTACACTTTAAAAGCCCCATGCTGTTTTAATTTAGGTTCTGTACCCCAATGCATTTGTCAGAAACATGTAAAAGAAACCCTGCATCAGTTTCCTTCTTCAAAGTTATTTGCTTCATTTTGTGTATGTATCACATAAAATCCCCATAAAATACGATACAGTTTGTGGTTATAATGTGACAAAATGTGCAAAGATTTAAGGAGTGTGGAGGCACTCTCCGGCTGACACACTCCAAGCTGAAAGGATCGTGCTACAATGTTTAATACGGATCCTGAACTCAAAGTGTGTCAGCGTACATGACAAAGAGAAATCACAGAGCCGATGTAGCAGAGGAAGCGTGTGTTCCTTTGTGGGTCGGGGAGAAAAAGAAGATAAACACCGAGTTTAGGCAACAGGATGTGAAAGATACTACAGAGAGCTTGATGGAAAGCTGGACCAGCCTATTGTTGTAGAAACAATAAAATGTGAACAGTTAGCTACAGCAGCTTGGAAAAATAGTTCCTGCCACATTTATGTGTCGAGGGATAAACACAGCTCTGACAATGCATAATTGTAAAATAAAAGAAAAATGATAAATTAATTTCAAAAAGTATTCATACCCCTTACCAAGATGTTTTTTTGGGACTGGAAAAAATGTTCTTGCTTAGAAATGGCCCAGTTAAAGATTAGGGTGATAGCAAGGAGCCCTGCCAACCATAAAGACTTGGAGCTCTTCTCCAAAGACAAATAGTCAAAATCCCAGCAGAAACTTGAAAACAATCTGTTAATATAGGAAGGGTTTGTTTGACATAATACCATTAAAGTTTTCCATTGATTATTGAAAAGGGCATAAATGATTTTGTAGATGCCATTTTTTAATAAAACAAATAAAGAGATACTTCTTGTTTGAATGAAAATAATTTTAAATCAAAATCTGCTAACCAACTGAATAATTTGGGGTTTAACTGCAAAAATCTGAAAAGTGAGTTGTGCATTTGTATCCCCACACTATGATGCTGCCACCACTGTGCTTCACTATGGGGATGCTGTGTTCAGGCTGGGCTGTAGTGTTTTTCTTTTCTGCTGCAAATAGAGACTAGTAGTTGCACCAAAAAACGTAACTTCTGGAAAATTAAATGTGACCAAAGCACCTTCTTCCACATGGCTGCTGCATCTTCTAAAGTAAACTCCATAAGGCTTTTTAAAAAAAAAGAATTTCTTTTGTAATCTTTTTTTATATAGGCCAGATTTACAAAATACTGGCTAATTGTTGTGCTTTGGACAGATCCATCCACCTGAGCTATGTATATCTGCAGCTCCTCCAGAGTTTATTTAGAGCATCAGAGTAAGGAAGAGTAAACGAAACCCAAAAATAAGACATAAAATCCTAAAAACTGTTTAGGGTCTTAACAAGACAAAATATGAAAAAGTTTAAAATGTTTTAATATTAGGCTCTGATTCAGGCAATCCTTACTTTATACAGAAAAATAAACATGGCACACATTTATCAGATAGTGCTTTCTTTCTCCCAGCTCAACTTCACATGTTCCCATCATTTTCATCATTAAACTCTTGACACATTTAAAGCTGCCAGTGTCACATGTTGATTTGCTCCACTGCAGCTGGAGAATTTCATTACTCCCAAAGAAGAATTACACAAATAATCAAATTAAAAAACTGCTGGTGCTATACAACCGCACATTGCAGCATATGTGCTTTATCAGATGTTTTTCTCCATTTATTTGAGAATTGGCAGGTTTTCCATGGCTTACCAAAGGTTATTTTATGACAAGTTGGAATTTGGTTAAAGGGCCTCAGGTAATTATGCAGCAGAGGAAAGATGGACGTGTCTAATTTTTATTCACAGCCTGAATTTTCTCAACATTCTCTGGATAGCTGAAAACAAGATTTTCTATTCTTGGTGATTTTCTGTCAGAAAGATGTGCTGATGGCTCTGTGAGATAATCGATTCATTATGCTTCAAATGTCACCCGCGTCTGTATCGCAGCTGGGGACGAAATGTAGGAGGAGAAAGCTGCAAACCTCTAAAGAGAAACAGATATCATGTGTTCTGATTTTTTCACGTTAGGACACAGTTAACCAACCATCACAATATTAGGAAATAAATGTCTTCACTGCTTTCCAGGTGATGTAGCTGTAGTTGTTCAGAATGCACCCCATGCTTGGTTGAGGAATTCCTCTAAATGTTGGCAAATTCAGACTTACTGATTGGCCCGTTGTGAAAGTACTGATCTGAAACATGAAAACAAACCCACTTTAACAGAACGTTTTGCTTTTAGCATTTCATCTGTTACCAGCAATCCAATGCGTCCTGATATGTTCTGACCTGGAGGTGTGAAAGAAATCTTTTATTTCTTATTTTAAAATTCTGGTTTTCACACCATTGGATTTGGACAAACTGCACGGAGTTTTCGTGTGCAGCTTCCTATTAACCACAAAAGTACATACAGGGTATTCAGGACCCTTAAACTTTTCCACATTTTGCCAGCTTATGTCCATATTCATCCAGCCCCCTAAACTGTGATATCTGTAAATAAAATCTAGATTGATCTCAGTATAAATCCAGCTGTTAGGTGAAGGTTTGTCAGAGAACATTAGTGAACAAACAGCATCAGAAACACAGAAACACAGCAGAGAGGTCAGAGAGAACGTTATGCAGAAGTTTATCGCAGAGAGCTCTGTTAAATCTATCATCTGACAATAGAAAGAGTATGGTACAACTACAAGCCTAACAAGACATGGCCAGGCAAGGACAGCATTATTCAGAGAAGCACCCTAGGGTCCCATGCTAACTCTGGAGGAGCAGCAGAGATGCCCAGCTCAGACAGGAGAATCAGTTGAGGGGACAACTATTAGTTGTGAACTCTGCAAATCTACTTTTATGAAAGAGAAGCAATTAGGAACCAACAAGAGGTCCAATTTGCAGGTCCCCACAAGCCATGTAGGGGATGAGGTGCTCTGGTTAGATGAGTCCAAACTTTTAGCCTTTTTCCAAAATGCAAAATGCTATGTGAGGTATAAAACTATTACTGCATATCCCCCTAAACATACATTTCTAACGGTTAATCACTGGTGGTGATAGCATCATACTTCGGCAAGGACGGGAATATTGGTCAGAGATAGGAAGACTGATGGAGCTAAAAACAGGGCGATCCTGAGAGAAATCCAGACTTCAGACAGAAATGTTTTTTTATATTCCTCTAGTAAAAACATGCTATCAAACTAAAAGTTACTTTTATGCCTCCCGCAGAAGAACAAAAACATTTAAGCCCCTTGCACAGCACAAAGAAGAGCAAACCTCCCAGTTACAACCCACGTGCTGAGCTATACAAACATAAACATGAAAAACACTGCCACCAACAAGCAGGAGAAGTGTCAACACCTTATTCACTATTTCTATGAATTAGCAAATTTTATTCCTACATCTTAGTGAGGCCGACCCGGTTGGTGTGCTGTGGCTTACTAGATACAGTGGGTTGCAGCCAGAGGAGGTCGCCAGTTCAGAGCTGAGGCTGCAACGGGAGGACATGTTCTGAACAGCTGCAGAGTCGCAGTCAGGGATAGATCACCAGCGTGGGGAGACTTTGAATAGTATGAAGCTACATACATATAGCAATATTCAAGCAAAAAGAATAACAAATCTAATCTAGCTTTGTTTGCTGTTGGAAATGTTTCAATCTGCAGGTCAGTCGATTATAAAATTAAAAGAAACCAGACAACAAATAGCAAGAGAAGAAATGAGAAAACAGTAAATGAATGCATAGCGGCTGAGAATCGATGGGGGATAATACTGCGTACTCAGACAAGGGAAAATAAGATACAAAAATGGGGAATTGGGAGAGACAAAGCGTGGCTATTCAGATGGAAATCAAAAGAAATCCCTTTCATCAGAAGATGCTTTCATCTTCCAAACTACAGGGTTGACGATGCCCCAACAAAAAGGACATGGAAGGAACAATGCAATATAATTTCTGCCCTGTGGTTTTGTTGATGGATCTGAGGTGAAACACCGAAGCCTGTCAGTCACCAGTTATATGCAGGTGTTTTAGAAGCGAGTCTAGGATACACACCTAATGATCTTCTAATAAAACACTTTTCTTTTTCTCCAAGATCAGGGCCTGGAACATCTGGCGGCCACACCAGCAGTCAGAGGCACAGCCTCCATGTCAAAATGAAAGAACAATGCAAGCAGATGGCCAACAAACTGTCAAACAACACCCCCTGCTGATTGGATGACAAACTTTATGGTCCATGCAGAACTGTCATACTGCACCAAACATTTGCATCAAAGCAAACACTGGATTGTACTGGGATGGATTACAGAAGGAAACACTTAGCCAAAACACAGTGTGAAAAGTGACAATCATTGGTAGAAACAATGATATTAAAGCTGCAGGAACTCAAAAGTAAGGATGAACATCTACTAGCTGCAGCACTGTTGCCATTGCTTAGAGGGGGCTTTAGAGGAATTATAGACCAACCCATGGGTTCCCAGAGCCTCTGAAGTTGAACAAATGCTGCATGCATCAGACAGCTGAACTGGGGTGTTTCCACACAGTCTGTATTGGTAGGTTGATGCGATGAAGGTGAGGTTTTAAACCTATTTGTTACACCTTATCAATATCTGCAGCAGATAAACAACCATACTAAATAACATGTGTGCTACTTACACTCTGGAGCTTCATTTGCTGTGTCTGGTATCCCATATAACTTTAATTTAGTTGCACAGATATTGAAAACTTTGCAAGGGACAGAATACAATCAACAATGAAGCAAAACCTGCTTTTTTGTTTATGAGTGAAAATTCTTCTATGAATGAGAAACTATGATCTTTCTACAAGAACTCATCCATAATGGCCATGTATGCAGTGCTTTATGCAAGAATTTATATCTGCTGAACTTTTACATTTTGCAATAACCCAGTATAAAGTAGTGCATATGGGGTTTTCAAAAACGTTTTACAGATAAAAATCTAAAACATGTGGTGAGCATTTGTATTTCGTCCGTTTTTGCTCAGATACCACTAAATGTAGTACAGTGCAGCCAAATAAAAAGTCTATCTAGAGACATTTTTTTGTACAATAACTTAATAACCTCTGCCAGACTGGACAGAGAGAGTCTGTAAACAACATTTTTAAAATTCACCATTGGATTTAGGTCTGGACTTTGACTGGACCATTCTGACACACGAATACGCTTTGATCTCAACCATCACATTGTAACTGGCTTTATGTTTAAGGTTGGACTGGATGGTGATTCCCCACCTAGGTTTTTAGCAGACTAACGGGTTTCATTACAGAATTGCTGTGCATTTAGCTCTAAAGCATCCCCACAGTATGATGCTGCCATCACCGTGTTGCATCATAAGCAAGGTGTTTTTAGGGTGATGTGCACATAGTGTTTTCGCATGTAAGCCAAAACTGTAAGCAACACTTTTTTGGGGCTTTTCTTATCTAAACCAAGTCAGATTCACGTATTTGGCAGACATGTCATACACCAATACGCATGCCTGGTTTGCAACTTGGGGTTAAGTGTCTTGCCCATGAACACTTAGACCTGTGGTAGATATTCAACTACTGTCCCTCACCGAGACAGAGCCACTACCGTGAAGACAGTTTTCAGGACAGCCATTAGGTGGCAATTTTAAGTTAGTTTGTCAAATTTTCTGTAAAAAGAAGAGGACAGAAAAGAAAAGAATTCAGCCAATGTAACAAGAATACTTTTTGTTTCTTTTACTTCTTTGGTTGGAAATTGGAGTCTGTTTTCTTTATATCTTGAGTATTTCGCGCCACCTTTAGAATTGGAGTAGTTTCATTGTTGTTGTTGTGCACTGTCCAAATGGTCACAAAAATCTCCATTTGTAGAGGGAGAAAATGGATCTTCATGGACAAGTACGAATGGCATGCTTCAATCCTGAGCGAATGGTAGCATCAAGATCAATGTCTGAATTACCCTGAAGGCCAGAAAAAGTGCATAATTTTGTGTGTGCGTGAAAAGTTCATTTAGAGCATTACAGAGGGAGGCCTTTCACTTAGAAGTGTTGATCCAAACTGCAATGAAAGTGCTACCACTCCCTGCTGAAGAACCTTCAGGCACAATGCTTAATCTCTGTCAAGTGTTGCCTGACCCTGACTGTTAACCTTTGACCTCTCGCTGGTTATAATAGGAGAGTATAATCCAAAGAAAACACACAAATCACAGGTGCAAACTCCAAAAAACATGCCTTAAATAGAAAACAGCTTCTCAAGAAGACAGAAATTATGTGAGAATAAGTAGGAGAAAAGAAGTTTACCTTGTGTTTTTCTTCTGTGGTGACCCTATTCCACTGTGGCCTGGAGGACTTGCATATCGTGCTGTGAGACTGCAAACAGATCAGAGAAGAAAACAAATATACTGTTAAACAAAGTCAGATGATGAAAGTGCAGTGCCTGGCAGAAGTGTTCCTAATCCATGTCTAAATGCAATAATGTGAAAGGGTGCAATCCTTTAGATAGAGGCAGGAAGAGACAGAACGAGAGCCAGGTGAAGGAAAACATGAAGCACGTGGTGGATACTGTTAGCATGCCAGGGAACATTTCTTTGATTTTTCACATGATGGCTCACACATGTCGGTAACCACAAGAGTATGACTAAGCCAATAATATCCCTCATTCCATTTATAAAACGGCCAGAGAAACTTTCACAGGTTTGCGGTAGCATCCTTTGAAAAAAAAACTCAAAACACACAACACAGAAACCACGGGTGAAGGAAATGCCCACAGCACCAGTCACAGTTAGTCACACAGAGAGATGGGAATTACTGTAATTCTGCATGTTTCAGGCAAGCTGGCTTGTTCATGTTTGACAGGAATCAGCTTGGCTACATGCAGTTGTTTTTCATTAACATTAATGATATCCTGTAAACAATAAAGAAACAGGTTTGAACTAAATTCATCTGAAAATTTGCTGCATTTTTGGACTGCCTCTAAGCAGAAGTAGTGCTCCCTGGAATAAAACACTGGGCAAGCTCCTCCTCTTTTGTAGCCTCAAACCAATTAAAATGCAGAGAAATTATCTGACATTCTGGGGCAGGATAAAGCGCCATGCAGTTCTGCTCACATCTCCCTCTTCTCAGTAGCAAGCAGAGGACACCTACACAACCCAAGAGGATGGCCCGTCACCATTAACAGTATGTGCATAAAAGCAATAGAACACTTTTAAAGGCCAAAAGTGACAGATTTATCTTTCAAATGATCTGTCCCCAATTCTAAGCCACCCAGGATTAATACCTATATGGCCCATATCAAAACCACCAGAATATGACAAACCACCTCTTTACAAGGCTAAATGTTTACTTTTAGCAACTTCCCAGTGTTCATAAGTAACTCCAGAAGATCAGAAGATCATGAGATGAAGCAGAATTAAGGAAAAGAAACCAGTTGGACTATTATATATTTTCTGATCTATGTCTCAGTATCTCAGTACAGCTGAAATGGCTACGATGATAGCTTCCCAGTCAGGTTGTTTCTTTAGGATAAAAATAATTTCAGGATTTTTGGCTTCATGGTATGTAACACCTTAATTAAAAAAAATAAATGATTCTGAGTACCCAGAGGTTTTTTGATTAAACTTTAGGTAAAAAGTTAAACGTCTATTCTATCAATAAATAGAGCCATCCATCCATCCATCCATCCATCCATCCATCCATCCATCCATCCATCATACAGGATGCCGCGAAGGACTTGCTTATACGCTTTCCCATGTCAACAAAACACAAAGACATGTGAGTCAAACTTCCTTAACATAATAAAGTTTAGTGTTGGACTTCAGGGGAGTTCAACAGAACCCTGTCCCTTCTGTAAAGGTTCTGGCAAAGCATCACTCCCCTTTGCTTGAGGCATCTGAGATTTTGCCAGAGCTGCTTTTAGGTCAACAAAAAGGCTTGCTCCTTAGGCTTACCGAACTTTTCACTAACCTTAGCTTTTGTCTCTGCAACTGATCCAGTCAGTTTGGTTTGCTGATAGCTGCAAGCTGCCTCCACAGTTTTACAACCAACATCCTGCAACCAAGCTTTGTCAGACCCCTTCAGCCTGAAAGCTTTCTTCTAGGATAGTAGCTAATATTAGCTCAATTTTAGGAGAATTTGGAATTTTAGGAGGAAGAAAAATTGTCCTCAAATTATGGTATAGCAATACAGAAACTACAGACCACAATATGCTTAAACTAGAGAGGGACTGGGCTGTGCCTGAGCACGAAATCATCGTAGAAACTTAAATACACAACAACTGTAGAATCAGGTTTTTATCATATTGTGAGGATGTGGTGGAGGACCAAAGCGCAAGCCAGATGAAGGTAGCCGCATGGTCAGATGAAAAATGAAATAATAACTGAACTCACACTTACACTAGGGGACACAGACAGGGTAATAGGTAAGAACACAGAGACATGAAACTAGGGATGTCAGCAGTGGATCCGGCAGAGAACAATGAGAACCAGAGGGTATTAATTCTGAGTAAGGAAGGAAAATGGACCAATGAACACAGGGAACTAACCAGGAGGAATGTGAGGCAGCTGGTAACCAGGAATGCAAGGTAACTGATGGAGGTAGGTAGATTAACACAGAATGATCAGGGAATCTAACAGGACAAGAAATAAGTAAACAATGGAAAGAACTAGAGAACATTAACAGGAAGGAACCAGATCTATCAGAAAATACAAACTTAAATACCACAGGAATCCAAGGAAGTAGTCTAAACAAGAATAAATCATGAATCTAACCCAATATCCAGACAGAGAAAGGGGGAACACAGACAGGGAGGTGCAGAGGAACCAACAAAGAACCAACACTCAAAACCTTATACAGATCCTGACAGTTGTTGTTTACAATAGTGTACCAGAAGACCAGAGGTTAGCCCCTCACTTCACTTTTACCCTGAAGTAGAATCCCATCAACAATATCAATTAGACTCTTTTTGCTGTGGAAAAAGAAACCACATAAGCATACATTTACAAAGTTTTCTCATGTCTCTTAAGGTCAAATAATAATTCACATTTGTCTGTTTAATGGTCCACAACCCTGCAGTACACACGCACCCCATATTGGATACCATCACTGTCCAATCAAAGTTTCAGCATGAACTGATGCCCATAGCCTAGCTCTGACACATGCCGGTAATAAGATGTGCATTGACCTTCACCTTATTAACAGCGTTGCTGTTAATGTTATGGTATGTGAGTGAAGGTTGGGCGAGCACATGGCTCTCAGGGACAGAGCCTATATCATTACTACACTAGTCAAGGCAAATTACCAAACAGATTGTCCACAAAGTGTTTCCTTAGTATCGTCTAGATCTAGAATGTTAGAATGGGGGCTTCTCTGGGATACAACTTGCAAAGGTCCAGAGAGAAGATTCTGGTTCTGGTTGGAATAAATAACAACATATAAATCATATGATAACCCTCAGCCCTGAGCATCAACTCTATACTTAGCTTGCAATTTAATTTCCACATGATGTGGTCCGAGGAGTTGAAAAGACGTGTTTTGTTTCTGTATTTTAGACCTAAAATGTTTTAGGAAGCACATAGCTTAAAGACAAATATGAAAAAAGACAAAGATTATCAGTACTCAGAAAACCTTTAAATGTATCTAAAGCCTAATGCAAACCTACATCATATGACAACAAATTAGATAAAAAAATGATTATTTACCAGTTCATGATGTCATTAATCTTGTCTCCTGATTTTACCCTTTGATTTCCAAAAATCCAAACTCTGAATGCTCTGACACATGCAAGCAGCTCAAGCTGTAACTACCTATGAGAAGGCTCAGTCTTGACCAGGCTTTTTGCCCTGCCATATGACAAACTGCTCTTCATGTCGCGAGACACGGCAGTGGGTAGGCGTGAGGAGCACTGTACCAGGGGGTCAACTTGTTCACCCCAAGACACAATGAATTAACGAGGGAGGGTGTGCTGTGCCCTGCCAGGCCTGTTCGCCCCCTGCCTTCTAGAGCTCTGAAAGCCTCCCGTGGCTCCGGGCTGTCCAATGGGAGTTCCCCTTTGACACACACATACATACACACATATTTCCCATTCTCTGCCCTGGTGACACCACTAAGGCCAGCAGGTGCTGTCTATAGAAAGCTAGCCATACCACAACTGTACATGGGAAGTATGCCTAATGTGACTCTGTATCTGTCTTGTGTATCTGCTGAAGCGAGATCATATTCTTCAAACAGGTTTAATCTCAAAGATTTTTCTGATTAATCAAGCCTTAATGAAGCTACAAAGAAATGATTTGAGAATTTCATTAGAGTTTACAACTGATCTGATTTAGTTACATTAGTTAATTTACCAGTTCATTCAATTTGACAAAATGTACATCTCAAAGGCTAATAAACATTCTGCTTTAGATGTCTGAAGATAAAACCTCAGAATCTATACTGAAGATACATTCCACAGAAAAAGTATGATTTTAGTCTGATAACTGGGATATTCTCAGGGGAACTGCATTAAAATTGTCTATAAACCAGACGTTACACTGTGTAGATTTAGTGATAAGATTCTGAATTTACAACCTGAGGCCTTGGTGCTACAAAGCATTTAAATCTTTTTTACTGCATTTTAACATCACAAAATAACATGGTATGGAAAGAACTATGTCTGGTAATGGAGGTCATTACTTAATAGACCAACGCCAAGGTGTGCTATGGTTTTTTTAAAAAGCTTTTTGCAACTACATGATGACCACATTTTGTAGCAGAATGGGCCTAGTTTAGTTGTTGATATGAATTTGTATATAGGTTTTAAACACTTACAGCTCAAAACCTGCAATAGTTTATATGAAAAACCAAAGAAAACACAGGAGTCTTTTATGGTTGTTTAAACGACCCTCCCCCACATGTAGCTGCACATTGCTGGTCAGCTGGCTCAAAGAGGGCTACTGCTTTGAAATATTTCTTCTCATAAAACATAACCTGTCATGGTGTGGAGACCAATGGCAATGTTGTTAAAATGCCACAGGAATTTCAAGCAGTGGCCAGGGGGATTTATTGGAGACATAAAAATTTAAATTCTAGCTTTAAACCTTGGAAAAAACTGCTCTGCTGTGGTCAATGTTAGATATTAAGCGGACTGAACTTATACAGCTCCTTTCTAGTCATACGACCACTCAAAGCGCTTTACACTAGTTTACACAAAAGTGCACACATTCATGCACTAATACACAGATCACAGCAACTTGAGGTTAAATGCCTTGCCAAGGGCCACATCAGCATTAGGCAGGAGGAAGCTGGAATCAGACCCACAACTTTCGGCAAGACGACTACTCTTCCCACTGAGCTATTGTCCTCATACTAAAAATGTTTCTGGATTAGTCCCCAACATGTACATTTATTTGGGCTGTACACTGTACCACAGTGCTAGTCATTGCTAGTCATTTTGCACAAAAGAGTCTGAAAGGTATTATTACCAAAGTATTTGTAAAACTGGTATTTTATATTTTCTAAACTAGATTAGAGTTTTTTGCATGAGGAAAAACATTTTTCTGCAAACGTATGGCCCTATCTTTCTGATTTCTTCCTATGCTTTCTCTCTGTTTTTGAGTAAAAACTTTAGGGTAGACATTTTGTACACATTTGCATAGCACATGTGAAAGGACTAAAAGCATCCCACTTTGTTCTGTCAGTTCTTTGTTTGGGCCTGAACTACATATTTAAACTTAACTGGGGTGTAATATACGGTATAACAGAATGATGCAACACTTTTCAATGGGTTCAAGTGGTGTCTGGTAATAGTCTTTGTGTTTTAAAATGTAACAGTTTTTGAACAAGCCTTGTTCAAGCCTGCCACTCTGGCTCCCAGAGCAAGACCCTTAGCCCCTGAATGCCAAACAATTGCAGCCCAATGCTCCTTAAGGATGGATTAAATGCAGAGGACAATTTCTCCATTGTGAGCTCAATAAAGTCTACATTATTATTATTTTTTGGTTTGCAAAATAACCAGATTTGAATTTCTGAACAGATTCAGATATTTCAAACATGGTAACTGATTAGCCTCCTAAGAAAGGAGCAAAACGCAGCTTTGTTTCAGTGTTTTCAGATTATCTTAGAGCAACATTGTAAATGTAAATAACAATGAAACAGTTGGTGAAAATTTGTCCAAGTGGCATATCGTCTAGTAAACAAATTCAGCATAGAGCCAACTATTACTGAAACCATATCAAATAGGAACATGCTTGGCAAGTTTGGCCATGTATGTTGCATGCATTTAGTAAATAGATACATAAATAGATACATTTGATTTTTTTTTGTATCAAACTGTCTTCTTTGCATACACAACTGGTACAACTTTACTAAATATGTGCCGAACAATGGCACAATATAGTGTAGAGGCAAAGCAGGCACCCAATATCCGGCAGCCTTCAGTTCTTGGCGAAGCCATCTAAGGTTCCATTCCAGACCTTGTGACCATTGCTGCATGTCTTCCCCCTTTCTCTCTCTGGATGGTTTCTGTCTGATTACTGTCTATGAAGCATCATTAAAAGTTTTTTTAAAAAGTGGAACAATAAATCAGTGAAGGCTTTTAATATTGAAGGCTTTTAACAATCTATTACTCATTAACATGCTCTTTTATGATCAAGGTCAAAGAGCCATTTGCTCCCAAATATTCACAGATTATCAGCTTAGTTAACAGCAGACAGACATGATTGTTCACCTGACCTTTGCTTTGACCTTCAAAGTAATAGTCCAGGGGTAGAGACAAAGAAGACACAGAGCATATGTGGAAATGAAGCAGGGTGCTGCACAAAGACATGCACAGAATTTATTCAACATGTATCAGATCCAGGCACATCGTTTGTGACACAACACTAACACTAAGGACACACCGCCGACGAGAAGCTCCTACAAAGTCCGCTCAACTTTTCCACCCAGCTGAACTGATACAGTGGTAGTGGTGCATTTGTTGTCTGTGTAAAAAAAAAACCTTTTCCACCTGTTGTGGGTGAGATGAGCTGTGGGCTGCTAGTCCAAAGCAGCTATGCCCCTAATAACCTCTGACACTCAAATGCATAACACTGACCCCAGCTTTACCACCGTTTTAACCAATCCAAACACAGCAAAGCTAAAGATGTTTACAAGATCATCTTGCTGACCAGCCACTCCTCGATTGCTGAGACTAACTGATTCTACGGAGTACATTTCACACACCGGAGAGAGTGCGGTACAGCCAGAGTGTCAGCAGAGGAACATGATCTGGTCAGGGGAATGCTGCTTATGTGTGGCATATAAGACCTTCCTTTAGATGCTCCTCTAAAGCTTGCTCTGTCTATTTACATCACACAAGGCCAGAATTTCTTTCCTTTTACTGCCTCTGTGTTGCTGAGCTGACTTTCTGCCAAAAGCTCTACAGTACAGTTCAACTGTTGAACCAACAACATAACAGCTGCAGAGACTTTTGATTTTGACTATCACTGGCTGAAATCTCCAACATTGCTGTGAGACCAGCGATGGCTATGGACATTTGTTGACTGGAAACAATTTGGCACTCTGTAACAACCCCAGAGAGTATTAGTACGGTGTAGAGCTTGGCAATGTGTTGCAGGAAGTAGCCAAAGTGTCTGAAAGTCAGTCAAAACAATGAGTAAAGCTCAGTGGACATGGCTTGGATTAAACTGGGTGGTTGGATCATGCATCTCCCAGGCATCTACAAGTCATAGCGACTCACTGTAACCCAAATAGACAATCATGTCTTTCCACATCTCTACTCGTGGTTCTAAATAATTTAACCTTTTTTTAAACAGTGGTTGTAACTTAAGTCCAACCAGTAGGAGTGTAACAAGACTTCATGGCAAGTTATCAAGTTATATGAATCGTCTTGATATTTCTCATCAAATTTAAAGACTGTTGGCAAAGCCCTATTCAGTTGATGTCAACATGCAATTTAATTTGGTGAATTGGGTCTAAAGTATTGGTGGTAATATAATGGGGGAGTACTTAGGAACACCCTGCATCTGTGTTTGAGACCTGTATTTTGAATTTGTAAAGGAAGTAGTTCTTAAATTGGCCTATTGGGTTGACAGAGTCGACGAATCAAGATCTGGCCGACAACACCGTCATGTAGCACATTGATCAACTGAGATTACCACAACTGGGTAACCGTTATCTGCTAATACTGCTGAAGTTAGCTCCTACTTCGGAGCTTCCCAGACTAAAAGGCTATTTCAGAACTTTTTAATGAATGGACTGCATTTGAGCATCTCTGGGTCAAAATCTTAAATACCATACATGGAATGGAATTTCTTTAAAACAGTTTTGAAATTAATGAAACCTTTCATGTATTTTAGAAAACACAAAACATGGAGTTTTAATACTTTTTCTCGGCACTAGGACTATGTTATTCCACAGTAATTGAAGAACATTTAAAATACTGTGTGTGATTTGTGAAACCTTTAGTCTATGTGTGAAACCAACACACTAGAAAATTATTAGTTTAAAAACAAGAATTCTTAAATCTCATCTCATCTTGTTCTTGCACATTTGCACGGCTGTAGTTTATTTACACAAGTTGCATAAAAGCTCTCAATTATTTTCGTCATCACTAAATGGTGACCTTGCTCTATAGTAAAGCCTATACTTCAAGTCAATGAGCAACAGTATAAATTCTTAGAACCATCTGGAGAATGAACAGCAGGAAAACCAACCTGGACTGCATCTCTTGTGTTTTGAGGCTGCTGGTGGACAGTGCAGTGCTGCTGGTCTGCTGGCTGAGCTCCACCAGGGACTGGTAGTACTGCTGCTGTTGCTGCTGCTGCTGCTTGTAGCGTGAAAGGATGAAGAAGAGACCGAGGATGCTCTTCAGGTTGCCATTCCTGATCTCTGGAAAAACAAAGTAGATGGAAGCCGTGAGTCGCTATGACATTTATTTCTCAAACCCTTTGGTTAACGAGTTTGTCTTGGATCCATGTACTGCTGCAGGGCAAAGCGATCTACAGCTGAGTACAGTCAAAGCACGTTCGATGAATTAAGCACAGTCTGCAAGTGAAAGTGGTGCAGCAGTTTGTGTTTCATTTGTCTATGACTGAAGTGGTGTCCTGTGACACTTAAGATAAATATTTTCCATAGTCTGTATTGTGTCTTTCAAACACCATGAAATGGTTATGTGCGGACTTCTGAAAAAGCCCTCTTGGGGTCAGAGCTTGAGAACAGCTGTTGTGCAGCTAACATAGGAATGAACTGTAAAGAAACCATTATCCACACGCATTATATGCTGTAGATGACAGCAAAACTAAAGAAAAATCATTATTTGGTTAATTATTCTTAGTTGGTAAGAAGAGAACACACACACACACACAGCAAATGTGGAAGTTGGTTACTTTGCTTTGCAAAAGTTATGTTCCGCTAAATACTGGCAATGTTGGACAATGCTAAAGAAATGAGACTGGGGTTGAGGTTCACCTTCTAGCAAGACAGTAACCCTACACACACAGAAAGAGAATCAGAATATCCTTAATTGTGATTGTCACAAGTACAATGAACTTGAGAAAAAAACTGTCTGGTCTGTGCATGAGCAATAAGTAATTCATGTAAAATAGAAAAATCAAAGCAGTTCGTTAAAAAAACAAACAAACACAAGTACACACATTCATAATGATTGCACTCCCCATGTTTGCATCTCCCTTTACATTCTGGCTGTGTTGAGTTTAGCTATTGCCGTTGGATAGAAACTGTTTTTAAATCTTCTTGTCCTTGCTTTAATTTATCTGTAGCGTCTGCCTGACGATAACAGTTCAAACAGAGCGTGACCCGGGTGAAATGGGTCCTTTATGATGTTATGGGCTTTTTGAAGAGAGCGGGAACTGTGAAGTTCTTCAAGTGTGGGGAGAGGGCAGCCAACAATCGTTTAGGCCACATTAATGACAATCTGGAGCGCTTTCTTCTGACCCACTGTACAGCTGGTGTACCACACACAGATGCAGTAGGTTATTATGCTCTCAATAGAACACTTATAAAAGGAAACCAGCAGTCTCTGTGTGATGTTATTGTTCCTAAGCACCCTCAGGAAGTCCAGTCTCAGCTGGGACTTTTTCAGCAGCTTAGAGGTGTTAATGGTCTAGGTCAGGTTTCTCCTTGATGTGGACTCCAAGGAAGTAGAAGTCAGACATCCTCCCCACACAGTCCCCACTGATGACCAGTGGTAAAATCTCCCTCCTCTTTTTCCTATAGTCCACAATTATCTCCTTTGTCCTGGAGATGGTGAGCAACAAGTTGCTCTCTGTGTACCACATTGTCAGCCCCTCCACCTCATTCTTATAGGTGGTTTCATCCCCCCAAAATCTGCAAACTTAACAATGGTGTAGAGTGGTGTTTAACAGGGGGCTCAACACACAACCCTGTGGAGAGACGGTGCTGAAGGTGAGGGCCTACATACATTTATCAATGTATGTTGTCCCAGTCTGACCCTTTGGCTGCGACCCGACAAAAAGCTGTGGATCCACAGTGCAATATCCCTGTTTGTCCACCAGTCTGTGGAGGTTGATTGTGTTGAATACACAACTGAAGTCCAAAAAGTCACAAAAAGCAGTCACACATAGTTCCCCCACTGTTCGAGATGGGCCAGTGCAGCATGGAGGGCTGCAGCATCCTTAGTGGATCTATTAGCCCTGTAGGCAAACTGGTGGGGCTCCAAACTTTTACCCTGTAAACTGTTGGGGGTCGAAACATTTGGGAAGGAGCAATGTTATGTGAGCCCTTAGCAGATGTTCAAAGCATTTCATGACTACTGGTATAAGTGCAACTGGCTGGTCGTCATTAAGGCTGGAAATGTAGGTTTTACTTGTGCAGGAGGAAAATGATGGAGGATTTCAAACAGGGTGGGACAGTGAATTGTGACAAGGAAAGGTTAAAAATCCTGGTGAGGACTCCTGCCAGCTGGTCAGCGCAGTCCCTCAGCACCTGTCCTGGGATACCGTCGGGTCCAGCAGCCTTCCTCAGCTTGAAAGCCTACAGTGTGCACTTCACATCATGCTCGTCCACCATGAGGGTTAGTTGGTGAGCTGCTGGATCCCCTGCTACACCTGTCAGCTGTTGTTGCTGTCCAGGTGGTTCTCAATCCCCTTTCTGATGCCTCTCTTTAGATTTGCTCGGGATGTGCTATAGAGGCCCTTATTTCCTGACCTGAAGGTCTTGTTTCTCTCCTTTAGCAGCTGCTGGACCTCCCTGGTAATCCAGGGCTTCTATGCAGGTCTATGCAGGTCTTGATGTTACATAGAACACTGTCTATGAACACCTCCAGGTCTGGGTCTTCAAAAATCTTCCTGTTGGTCCTGTCAAAGCAGTCCTGTGGCTGTTGGGAGACATCATCTGGCCAAGTTTTAGCTATTTTTGTGATGGTAAGGTAAAATTTCCAGAGGGTGGCATTAGCAGAAATTTAAAACAGGGACAGGGTGTGGCAGTGGCGTAGCCTTATAACCCAGCTTGATGTTGCTGTAGACCTAGTCCAGAGTGTTGGCTCCACTGGGAGCACAGTGTTTGGGGAGTTTGGGGAGCTCTGGCTTTAAGTCTACATGATTGAAGTCCTCCGCTGTTATGTGCACATCATCAGGGTGCTTGTTCTGCTGGTCGCTAATGCTGCTATGTGGAAGTCCATCTGAGCTAGAATCAGCATGTTTTGCTCCTCAGAGTGTCAAAGCGGAAGGAACATGCATATAAACTACCATAGAGCTAATTTGGAGTGGTTTCGATCAAGCATTGTGTGTGAGAACAGAACAGTTGTGTGTGAGAAGACACAGTCAAAGACTAGTTTTCAAAATTAATGTTTTCATTCAATCTGACAGAGCTTTCGCTAATTTATAAAGAAATCTCAGTTGGTGGGCAAAGCTGGTAGGTACATACCACAGCAGCATTGCCGCTGTATGACACAAAAGGAGATTCTACAAGGTATTGTCTCAGGAGGTCTGAATTAGTGTTGTTGTGAACATGAGATCGGGTCAAATCCAAGACTAGTGCAAACGACAACCCAGCCTTTGACGAAGGCAAGACCAAGTCAAACACCTAACCAATATGAGACCGTGTAAGACTGTCAAGACCACTGGTGTAATCATAATATTGTTTAAAGAAAGTCTGCCTGTAGCAGCTCATTAGCAAGCTAACCTATACCATGCCTCCAGATAAACTGGTTGCAAATGTGCACCTAGCTGGTAACAAGTTGAAAAGAAAACGTTAACTGACTGGACAGCCGAGAGAGTTGAGGTGAAGGACTTAAGTCACTGAGCTTTCAGTTTTTCTGAGTTTTGCATGAAGAGAAAAACATTTATATATTTCCTCTTGAAAACATTTCATCCCTTACATGTTCTAATCACTGGCATGTATGGGCTTAGGTGGCAGTGTTGAAATGTTTAAAGTAAAAAACGTTCTTGGTTTCATCTCAACGAGGCTACGTGTAAAAGTTTCACACTAAGTTGTAGTAAAAAAAAATGTTGCAGCTGTGGTCTTGACTGATCTTGAGAAAAAATCCAAAATCCAGTCGGTCTGAGGCTGAGACAAGACCATGACTTTGGCCACAGTTACCATTCAAAGTATTCATTTTTGTAATGCACTTTTCGGATCCAGTCCACAGTGAGAGATGGCACACTGAGACAGGGCAGAAATGGCAACTACTGACTCAAGGGCCTTTATTCTCTTGTTTATCTGCTGAGGCACACACATACTACTGAGCCATGTATGGCTTGGACTGTTGAGACTGTAAAAGTTAGAGAAGATTAATCTCTCAGCATTGTTTTCCATTTTATAGCAGCTAGAGGCCATAATTCATACTGGGGCTTTGACAGAATCTCAACAGAGGTTTTTTTTCCTGAGCTTTAGAGACAGACAGTGTTACATATTTGAGCTGCTGGTGATAGAAACTTTTGGAAACTGATAAATAACTCTCTTTGATAAGTGTTTGAGAGAAGCTGTTTATGTGCTCATGCTCAGCAGCACATGTGATAATTTTACTCAATGAAAGTTTGCAGGAGGGGATTTCTTAATTTGACCAAACTGCAGCATCAGCTCCGTTGTGCAACAGAATTTGGAATGAAATAAGGCAGCGTTACAGTATTTCTGTATTTTTCTCTTCTTAGCGAATAATAGGAATACTTTAGTAAAACTACCCTAATTTTCTTCTTTTTTTGTACAGTTTTTAAGGTATTTAGATTGATGGGGTGGATTGCATGGGACAGCAATATCAGTGGGTAAAACAAATACAGTTATTTCAATGGGAAAGGGATATTTGTTTTTTGGGAAAGGGTTTTTTACAGGGCTTTTCAGTGATTTATGTGATTTTTTTTTTTTTCCATTTTAAATTTCAAAATGTTTTTAATCTATCTAAAATGTAAAAGAAGAAAGCAAAAAAAGGTGGGGAAAAAATCTGCTAAGGAAGCCAATGTGAAAGCACAAAAAGACCCCCCTGCTCAATGCATTTAGGCCTCTATGGTGAAGGGATTTGCTAAGTTCAAACCCCAGACTGTCAGACTAAGAAAGAAAGGGGATTAAAGTGACTGAATGTTTGATTGTTATTACCAGGGGTTTAAAGTAAGTTTAATTTCAATTTTTAAAGAAAAAGCCCCTGTATGAAAAAAATGATAAACCAAATTTTTGATGCATAACATTTCATTCCTCATTTTTGTCTTTTTTTTGAACAAAGGGCCTTTTTGTTTCCCCTGCATTGTGGTCAAGTTTTGATTTCCCTTTAAAAAAAAAAATTTGACAGTTCGGTTTTTTTCGCGGTTTTAATTTAAAAGTCTGTAAGATGGAAAGTGATTTAATTGTTTACGGAGCCCCCGAGGGGAATGGGGAAATTTTTTTTTTTGCATCCCCCCCGGGAAAACTTTTGCGTTTTTCCCCTCGCAATACTTTTTGCATTCTCCACGCAATAGTCTTTGCGGGGTTATCTCGCAATACTTTGTGGGATGCCCCTTTTTTGAGATTTTTTGAGTTTTTTTTTTGAACCCTTGCCTTAAATAAAAGGATCTTCAATCAGACTTAAAGACCTTTATTATCCACAAGCTGTCAAACTACGAAATTCTGGACAATAATACTGCACAAAACCCAACATCTGCCCCCGACACTTTTATTTGGGTTATTGCTGCTGCATGATGTGTATTTTTTTGCACGCCACTTTTTTTTTTATAGTGATTTGAACGGTTCTTCTTATCCTAAGCATTTAATCGCATTGTTGACTGGGGTGTTAACCTGCATTTGAAAAAATAAACCATATCCCCAAAGTCATATCAGTGCGGTTTTTTTTTGTGAGCAGTTTGTCATTTTGTGCTGCTGTTCCACAAAAGACAAACTTTTCTCAAGGTGATTTAAAAACTTTTGCGAGCGAAACGCAAAAAAAATTGCGGTTGGGGACGCAAAAGAAAAGGAAAATTTCCCCCATGTCCCCCCCGGGGGGCTTTTGTAATTGTTGGCCCGTCCTAATGCCAAGCAGCGTTTTTTTTTTGTTCTGTGCACCAACCCGTTTTTAAAATCTCCCAGTCCATTAATGAGGGGAAAAAACTAATATTTAAAAACAGATCAAGTCGTGTTTTAGACTGCCTATTGGTAGCGGATCTGATCTTCTTTGTGATCTTTTCTTGCAGCCGTAACTGGTTCTGGATGACAGCTTCATAGCAGGCAGCCCATTCTTCCTGTCCTTTCCCGTGCAGCGTACCGGCGCAGAAAAATTTAGTGGTATTCCCCCCGTAAGGGGCCGTACCCCTTTTACCCCT